>JAAFCE010004287.1:1799103-1813564 GCA_013389805.1 Trigoniulus corallinus | reverse complement strand
GAAAGATGGTGAAGAAAAGTGGGTGCATGAGGGGTGTTACCCCTACAGGGCCTTTCAACTACAAAGGTCATTAGAGCCCCGTCCACAGCGTCGTTCTTATGCAGAGATTGCACAGACACTGCACTAATGCGATGATTTTTGGGTATTAGCAGTACCCAGTTTTCCCAAGCGGCCACCCATGTCAGTACTAGCTGGGGTCGCGCTGCTTAACTTCAGTAATCAGACGAGAACTGGTGTGTCCAATGCAAATAAGCCGTTCCCTAAGCCACCGAGGCGGGTGACGAGACGGAAAAAGGCGCAAAATGAAAGCGTGCCGAGAATTAGCACATGCAAAAGGTCTTTAATTGACTAACTGCGCGAGTTTAATTGCGATAGCTAGTACTGTATACTACTATTACTGTATTTGTATCAGGCTTTACAGATGCAGCGATACAGGGGATCTAATGAGGGAATGAATTAAGCCCCGTATTCAAAAATGTCTATCATTCGTTCAGTCTGGTTGCACCAGAGTAGGAAGGGTTAAAGTAAGGGGGAAGGGGATAAGAAGAGGGAGAAGGAGAATTGGCGGAGCGGGAAGCGGCGACACAAACACTCGTCATATTCCCGCCAAACGACAACAAAATGCAACTACATTCATCGGAATGGTCTAAAAGCGAGAAAAAACCTATTTTCCAAGAGAAAAAAAACGAGCAGCAGGTAACATTCCTTTTTAACCCTCTCCTCCCAACCTCCTTCGCCACCCTACTTAATTGATAAACGACGAATATCAACGTAGGTATATCAGGTGACAGGTTAAGACAGACTTGTTAATTACAAACTGTAGTAGCAATCGGAATAATCATCTCTCAACATCACAGTACTACTGCTGCTGCAAAACAACACCGGTAAATCCAGTCTTGTTGTACCTGTTTCAGATTGAAAAACGACACTTGGTTTCGTAATCAATACCTGTGTTCCACCAATCAACATAATTGATCATGGCGTTGCTGTCCAAATAACGTCACATAGGCCCTCCCCTCCTCTCTCGGCCCACTCTAAGCAAGCTTTGTTGTTGGTGTTTTAGAGGGGCCCCTTCGACTACAATGGTCATTAGAGCGCCCCCCCCCCGTCCACTGCGTAGTTCTAATGCAGAGTCTGCACAGGCACTACACTAAGGCCCAGCGCAAAATGAGACGCGGTCTCCGCAGGTAACACAGGACGACTCACCATACATTTCTGCGGCTCACATGATAGCGCACTCTGCGGCGCACCGGGCCTAACTGCAGATTTACGCTAGTTAAAAACTTTTTCTGCACCTTTTGAATACCCCTAAGACTAGGCACCACTTTTTGAGACTTGTTCCAATTGCACATGCGCGCTTGCTTCCCGATGTCGAATACCACGTGGTGACTTTGCACGTGCTGCGCGCCAGTGGGCGTGCCTTAGACCCAGCGCAAAATGAGACGCAGTCTCCGCAGGGTGACTCGCTATATATTTTTGTGGCTCACATGATAGTATGTAGTTGCGCATGTTAAGTCGCAGGGTGACGTGACCTAGTGCCTGCGACACGTGACTCTGCGGAGCGCAGTGCCAATGCCGCTGTTTCCTGCGTGAAGCTGGTGTGACAGTAACAGAAAGCGGTGCGAAGCACAGAAGTTCTCTTGTTATTTGATATGCAAGTATGGTAGACAAACTGCGCTTCAACGTGCTGTGATTGCCTGCCAGCAGAATTTCGCAGGGCTGCTACACTCTGCGTCACCTTCGCCCCCTGCGACTCATTTTGCGCCTTGCCTCATGCAGCCGCTCTCTTGCTGTCCAAATAACGCCACATGGTCCCCTTCCTTTCCTCCATCCCCCCCTCTCTCTCTGTGTCTGTCTGTCTCTCTTTCTTTCTTTCTCTTTCTCGCCCTACTCTAAGGCAAGGCGCAAAATGAGGCCGCAGGGTGACGCAGCGTAACGCAGCCCTGCGAAATTCTGCTAGCAGGCAATCACCACACATTGAATCGCAGTTTTTCAACATACTGGTTTGCAATTTGCGTCAACTAAAATGGCTTTCAACGTAACAGTGATTGCCTGCTAGCAGAATTTCGCAGGGCTGCGTTACGCTGCGTCACCCTGCGGCCTCAATTTGCGCCTTGCCTAAGCAAACCACGTCCGTACTAATGCCAAAGACATGAATGGCACCCTGTATCAAAAGAGAGTCGACGTCACACGTTCGAATAAGGAATTTCTAGCGGCTGGTCACGTGGGCTACGAGTTGTCACGTGCACCGCGACGTCACAACACGCGCAGCGTTCGTTTAGTTCGGAACGAGGGCAAAGTTCGATTTCAGTCAACAACAACAGCAGCAGCAGCAAAAGAGAAAAAGCAAGATGGAACCAGAATAAAACTTGAATTTTATGTCGTCGTCATACGGTTGGTAATAATGGAGTCGGTAATAAATTAATTAAATTCATTATTCAGACTAAAGAATGAGAAACTATTCCTTTTTTTTCTTTTGTATTGCTGGAGCAGACAGACATTGAAAAAGACACGCTATTATATTTTCCCTTTCTTTTTTATTTTCTGAATAACTGCTTCAGAATTAAGTTCAGACTTTTGTAATCCTCGTCCTGACGAAGCCAACGAAGGATTTCATTTGAAAAAAAGACGACGAATTTGCATAAATATTTTTTAACATCAATCCATAAAAGGCGGAAAGAGGAGAGAAAAAGAAAGGCAGTTCAACGACGATGAACAATTGAGGTGAAGGCTGCAGCAACCAATCTCTAATTTATATTAGGGGGGGTTTCTCTCTTTCGCTCCAATCATTTTTTTAAACAAAAAAAAGGATAAAAATCTCAGGGATGGCTGAAATAAATAGCCGTTTAATTATTGATATTTAAATGAGAAAATCGTCTCCGCAATAAAAACTTAAAAGTGAGCAAAGTGCGATCACTTTAGAAACTCCATTGCTTTTGTACCATTCCCACCGACGACACCAGTAAACATCACGTGACGCGCTTTCGAATAACGAGAATGCGCGCGCCACTTCTATTTTCTTTAACAATACGATTTTCGAATACAAACACGTGCTCGTCACGCGTATAAAAAAAGAACGCACGAGATCACGTTCGAAAATGCGCAAGTCTGGTCAGGTCTGCGGGTTCTAGCCCTCCACTCCCGCTTCTATCTCTTACCAGGTCCCCGTACACCACACACACTACCACATCCTTATTAACTAAATCGCCTATTTTCTTCTGTAAGGGTCGCCACATTCCACAGGGGGTTCGACACTCAACGCATTATTTACCATGGGGGAGCCGAGGTCTGCGCACCCTAATGACTTTGCGAACGTATGATAACGACGGCCCTCCGCCCTCTCCTTCATCCCTGGGGTTTGGATCCCCTGCACCGTAAGTGGTCCCTTTTTTTGTATCGACATTCTTTCATTTTCGGGTTTTTAATTCGGGGTACCCAGCCCTAGAGGTTGGTCTGAGGGAGCTATTTTATTTCGCTCCTACCCTCTGTCCGTGGAAGGGCTTGTCGCTTAGGCAACCAGCACACCCCCACGTGCAGTGAGGACTCCCCTATCGGCCACCTGGGAACCCGCCACGTGACAGTTCACCTCTGCCCGTGGCTTCGTTCGCACGAGAGAAAAATAGGTAGCACGTGCAGTGATTCGAACACCTGCGCGTTCTATTTTTCTCCTCTAAAAATTCTAAATGATGAAAGCGGAAGTAGACACGTGATGGACGCATTCTATTTTTTTCCTCTTCTCTAACAAAGCTGGTCAGTGTCCTGCGAGGGAGAAGAAGAAGGAGGGGATCAAGGAGAAGTAAAACGAGATGGTCAAGCAAATCGTATCGTCAAATCGCAATCGGTCAGCTTTATCGTATCGTCTCCATACTATGGATAACCTACGGATGGAGGAGGACGGGAGGGATACACACCTATGGCTGGACAACTACCCAGCCTGTGGCGAGGTTGGGTTTGCGGGGTTCTGGCCCTTCACTGTGACGGGACCCTCAGGATCCCCACCCTACAGCAGACTTCTGCCGCTCGAACCTCCACCTTAAATCAAGAAAGCGCCACCATCACTCGTTTATTAAACCTTTTCCCGCCTATGGCAGGGTCGGGTACCTATTTTCTCCCTCTAAATGAACACAAGGGCCATATATCGAACAGTGTTTTTCCACAGCCGGTTGCCGACCAAAGCTGCAATACCACCTATGCTTATTTATAGACCGTCTACTGTTCGTTGGGGCATTCCACCGTCATCCGAAGGAAGGCGCACTCTGAGCCTCTCTCTCGCCGGAAAGAAGCCAGCCCGCCTCGGCCCAGTATCGAACCTAGAACTACTGACGCAGTTTGGTCCTACAGAGCGTGCTATCCACGTCGCCACCGGAGCGGGTATCATCATCATCATCACTCGTTTATTATTAAATGGTCCATATCAAAGATGTCGCAGGAAGGATTCCGCCGCCCAGTTCCCTTGGAACGATATTTTCCATCATGTTGTCAACTTCCCAGCATGGTTCGCTGCCCCGAGGGCTTTACCCTGACTTATTCTCTTTCCGCCCTGGTGTTTTCTTTCTCTCTTTTTTTTTTCATCTAAAGTTTCCTGAAGACATGTCGGAAGTGTCAGCTTTCTACTACCGATACTTACGCGACAGCTCGACAGGGGGCAGTTTACGTAACGATGGGGGAAAGGAGGAGGAGGAGGGGGGGCACACACAAATCGATTCGGTGACGTCATTCATTCTTTCAGCATTTCTGAATGGAGAAAATAGGAGGTGGACTCTCCCCACTACGAATGTCACGAGCTCCGCACGTGCGCCTCATTTCAATTAAAATGCAAGGCTACTGATGCTAATGATCAGGTGCACGTGCACGGATAAAGAAACTTGGCACGTGACTGACGTCATTCTAACGACGCTCTGCATTCGTATTCACCAAGTTCGAAAAGGAAATGACGTCAGAAAAAGAAAGGGGCAGCGTGGGAGTAAGAGGAGCGAGCGCTGCAGAGCGCTTAATGACTAATGTGTGGAGCGAAACAGAGCGCTAGTAGCTTTCTCACTAATTATATAACAGCTATAGAGTTAATTTGCATAGCGAGTGGCCTAAGAAAACAGGTCATCCGTGTTACAGCGACGACAACAATCGGCAAGAAAATGTCCTTGTATACACACCAACCCTTTCCCACCCTCCCCCTCGCTCCCCCACACACCCCTCCCCTCTCTCTCCTTACCCTTTCCTCTTCAGATTTTCTTAATGAAGCCTCCGTACATTTAGGTCTATCGCCAAGTTAGCTCATTCACGGCTCTTTTAAACAGCACTTAAATAATACATACGTATATTTAATCTCTCAACAGCTGCCAACAATTAAACATAAAACGAAATTGGCTAAAAAGGGTTAATGGTCAGAAGAAGCAAGGACAACGAAAGTCAAAGATG
Organism: Trigoniulus corallinus; assembly: GCA_013389805.1. Taxonomy (NCBI): domain Eukaryota; kingdom Metazoa; phylum Arthropoda; class Diplopoda; order Spirobolida; family Trigoniulidae; genus Trigoniulus; species Trigoniulus corallinus. The sequence continues at coordinate 1,808,149 of JAAFCE010004287.1, read as the reverse complement.
GACGCGACGCCGGGGCCAGTTCCACAACACTATTTACCAATCAACGGGAATCGATCCTACAACTACACGATTCTGAACTGAACACTAACTATTACATTCGCTAATCTGATTGAACTCCGATGATTATAATTATCAGTCAGGTCAGACAGCAATCGATCACTTCCGGTGTGTCAGACTTTTTATGAAGGAGCCTAATGGCGTTGCCTATGGCGACGCATCAACCAAAGTGTCCGACAGGAGAGAAGAAGAATAAAAAAAGAGAAGTGATGGAGAGAAGGTGGAAGATGAAGAACCACTGTCCAGTCTCTTCTCGGTTATTTTTTTTATGACACAAGAAAGTATGACATACAAGAGTGGACACAGAAAGAGGCCTGACCACCGCTACCATACTATACCATAATCGCGCCACTAAATGACCATCTCACACAAGCAAGGGAAAAAAAATGTATTACAGGACAATCCACATTCCACGGACTGGACATTAACAGCACTTTCCTTACCACTAATAGCTTTTTTTTTCTTACCACCCCCTCTTGAATCTCAAATCTCTCCTCCTCCTTCTCCTCACGTCCCCCCACCCTCCTCGTGGTCACTCTCGTAACGCAAGTGGAACACAACCCGTTCAGGCATTGTTTTGCTGTTTATGAGGGTCGTCAAGCTCCTTTGGTGACCATTTAGCGTGAGGGGGAGGGGGGGCCAGTAAAGTAGGGTGATAGGGAGGGGGCAGATAAGGAAGGAAATGGTAAAATCATCAGAGAGAGAGAATGGGCCAGAGATGGACCACGCCAACCACCACCATTCTCTATATGGAAGCAATTAAGACCACCAATAAAATGTAACTACGTGTGTGTCCGAGCAACGTCCCTTCGGACTTATTAACCACAAGTTGTTTCGGCAAACAAACGACAGACAGTGGAGCACTTAAATCGGGACCACTTGAGGTCAACCGGTCAGTAAAGGGATGATGACGATGGAGGCGGAGGGGACGATATGGTACACTTTGAAAATAACGCTATTTGTCACACCAGTCACGCGCTATGTCCACTGTCCGGACAACAAAAGCCTATTTCGGATAGAAAGCAAGAGAGAGAGAAGATGGACCTAAACCTGGAGAGAAAGGGGAGATGGGGCAGGTCGATGTAAAAGGGTTGGCGAAAAGCCTGATCACACTACTGACTGGAGCCGGAAGACAAGCCGTTTCATTTGTCCGCCGCGGGACTCGATCTCTTGATGAATCTAACGACCATGTGAGTAGCAAGGGTCTGATGGTGGTAGTAATGGTGATGGCGAGAAAAGGTCACCCGCCATATTAATCAGATTACAGTAGATTATAATTTGATAACCAGATGACCATCCTGGTCGATTGACCCTTTCCAAAATATGGAAATAACTGAAGACTCCAGGCGAGGAAAAGTGGTGGGCGGGTGAAACAAACAAGCGCCCACATTCGAACTAAAGCTCCATAGCCCTAGAAGAGTCAAAACTGGACAATGGAGAGCAATGCACACAGTAATCAAACCAACAACAATGAAACCACTGACCACTGCGCCTTTCATCCAATTCAACATAAAACATAATACAATGGGTACCGAAGTTTAAAATTAAAGTCATCATTTAAAAAAAAAAAATGCGTCCTTCTCCTCTAATTCCGCGCTTTGTTTGACCGCTGGTCCGCAATTTTCCAAAACAACGCCGTTTGACCATGTTGTCCAAGATTAATGATGCAATGATAGCACGAAAAAAACAATGACCCTTCTCCATCTCTCTCGCCCACGTGGGTGTCCATCTGTCCAACTCTCACACAACCCTCCGCCTACCTTAAAATATACCCTCCTCTTCCTCCTCCTTCCCGAAACCATTTCTTTTTCTGACCTGTGCCTGCCTAGAGACACCCATGTCCACTCCGAAAATTGCAATCCGCCGATATAATCCAACGAGGGGAAAGGGGTTATTATCGTCAAACAAATATAAAGGTGATTAGAGAACCAGTTTAACGACAACCGAGTGACGGTCACTCACCACCAACACTTGAGGACAACACTGCATAGGCTGGATTGGTCATCGCTATCCAACCATTGTGATCTTGTGGGTGTGAAGGCGATTGGGGAAAGAGGGAAAGGGAGGAGAGAGAAAGAGAGAGAGAGGAGGGAAGAGGAGGTGAGGGCTCTCCATGCCGGAAAACATACGTCAATGGAATTAAGAGCAAATCTGGTCAATTTTTCCTCGACTGGACAACGCACAAACCTATCCATCGTTGATCGCTTTAAAATCGCAGTTTAATCCAAGGCGCACACAACTGGTCAGTCTCGGTCGATATGCAGATAACAACAACTACAGTACACGCCACCGTAGTTCATACTCGTGGTCGACAACCACATTTTGCACACGACATTCTCGAAATACGCGAAGCAACTATTAGCCCATTTCCCGCCAGGGTCGGGAGCCCATCTTGCCCCTCTGAATGGACATAAGGGTAATATAGTGGACAGTGTTCTTTTTCCCGCAATCGGTTGCCGACCAAAGCTGCAACCACCTATGCTTATTCATCGTCGGTTTGCTGTTGGTTGGGACACTCCACCGAGCGCTCCTACACCTGGGAATTTTTGGCGTCATCTACCCGTTGCATAGTAGAGAGGGCTATTTGACGCGCAAATGCCATCGTACACCACACGGAACCTCGATTTTGACTTCTCATCCGAAGGAAGGCCCACTCAGGGGCGTCTCTCTCTCTATCACTCCTCGGTCCAGTATCGAATCTAGAACCACTGACGCAGTTACCGAGCACGCTATCCACTGAGCTACCGCGGTGAGATACATTCTTTAAATACGAGAGGTCAGAGTTCACGTTCCTCCACACCCCTCACACTGAAATTTCAACTTTAAGGCTCGATCTTACTGTACCCCACTCACCTATATTACAGAATGTTGACACCTTGATGTTTTCTTGCCCTTGAAATCAAAAATTCAACAACCCCCCCCCCCCAGCCATTAGCACCTTTGCAAACAGAAAATATGACGTCAATCAACGTCATACAGAAGATGTATTTTCGTTTCAATCACCTCTTTCGAGTCAGTTACCATGGAAACAACAGCACGTGCAGCATCCAATCTACCCAGCTAATGAATCACTACTAATGGCGCTGCCGCTAATGGCTTTTTACTAGGACGCATCTTTTGATATTCAAGTTGGGTCGCACTTTACTTCACTAATGACATTACTATTCCTTCGTTATCTCCTCGGACTGACGCATCGCTGTCCACTACCCTTCAACCCCTTCCCATACCCACCGTATTCCACGCACCTGAATTGCACTTACAAAAAAACCTCTGTAAGGTGGGCCTATTCCAAACACATGTTCCGTCATTATCCAATTCTCAAAGAGGAAGAAGAGAAGGGCAGTGGTTCGAGACTGCACCAACCCACAGGCACAAACGACAGATTTCAGAAAGCTTTACTCTTCACTTATACGACACCCTCGATGGTCATTTATTTGTCCACCACGCCAAAGTTGAAAGAGGGAGGTGGCAGTTAGGGGTGCGTGGACCACGCCTAGACGCCGCTTCAAGTTTAGTTTATGACCAACAACGACGACACTAGACGCACGAAATAGCCTTTACATGATCACAGCAGTGAGCAACTCCTAACCCTTTCCCCGCCTATGCCAGGGTCAAGACTCCTCTGAATGGACACAAGGGTGACATAATGGGGAGCGTTTTTCTGTAGCCGGTTGCCGACCAAACCTGCTCCTCTAACCTTTTGAAAGGGGTTCAACACAGTGCTAAGATGACCCGCAAAGTGACTGGACTCACAACCAAAACCACGACGCATCGCATGGTCCCCGCCAAAACATCATCATCAACCCATGGTCAATCAAACACCAGTCTCCACTATAATTGGGGGGCGGGGAGAGCGGCGAATTGCGTTGGACACACCAGTTCTCGTCTGATCACTGAAGTTAAGCAACGCAACCCCAGCTAGTACTGACATGGGTGACCGCTTGGGAAAAACTGGGTACTGCTAATAACCAAAAAATCGCCGCATTAGTGTAGTGTCCGTGCAGTCTCTGCATGAGAACTATGCTGTGGACGGGGTTCTAATGACCTTGTAGTTGAAGGGCCCTAAAACACCAACAAACAAACAATCCACTCACTATAAGCGCCGTTACAACAGTTTAGATGACGTCATTCGGGATGCAAGTTTCGTCGCTTCTATAGAACGTTACTATAGCAACGTCACGTTCTTCTAATTGGAAAACGACTCTTTCGACTAGCGGCGTTCCAAATAGCAGCGCACGTGCACTTTTCGATTCCATCCCCACCCACTCTTTCAAGGGCCGTTTTTTTTTCTAAGTCAGCATGCGCTCACGTGCCGTCGTCGTTCGAAATGCACCAGAGCCTCGCATTTCTGCCACTGCATTTTCCTTTTTTTTATTTTAAAAAGAAAGAACAAAATAATAATGGCTGCCGCCGTATCTTGAAAAAAAAAGTTACTCTCTACAAATTAAGTTCATTATTTTCAAGCCCTAAAGACACACACATATCACATCTCCGTCAGAAAAATGTTTCCATAAAAATGATTTAAATCTACACTCTTGTCTAAGCACTGGCTACTAGCAAACCACATGGAAAATAACAATAATAATAATAATACAGAAAGAGTAAACCCTTTAGAAAGTCACTAAAGAGTGGACTAGAGAATTCATCACATTTTTTCTCTTTATTGGGAGCACAATTTCAATGGATGAACTTCTTGTTACATGCAAATTTGATAAAGAAATAAAAAAAAACCTCAGGGAACGGAGGGTGACAGGCGGAGGGGGATAAAGAAGGATGGGGATACCTATTCGCTATTCGTCCTAACCGCACACATATATCTCAATAAATTGCACCTAAATCAATCATTTCGGGAGAGGAGAGAGAGATAGCGAGTGAAGCGACACCAGTGGCCTTGTTGAGAGATATAACTATATATAGCTCTACATGTGTGTGTGTGCATGTATGAATTTAAAATAAATGAACTTCCGCCTCCTAGTGCTCCTCTTTCTCCTGCTCGCGCAATTGTAGTCGGAGCTGCAGGATCGGGAAAAGCTCAATTTAAAACCAACTAACATATAATTTCGCTCGATTCATATATCGGCCCCTTCCCTCTGCCTCAACATTATACCCCTTTCCGCACCCCCTCCCTTTTTAGGAATAATAATAATAATAATAACAGGGAGTTAGAGAGAGACTGACTCTCCACCATTCAGTCATCATTAATTTGCATACACATCAAGTTCCGATAGACGCGTGTCCCACATCAAACACTTTGGGCCGCCTCACCGACATCACCAGAGAGGAAGGAGGAAATGGGCCAAGTAGACAGAAAAAAAAATGGGGTAAAGAAATGAACGAGAAAAAAAAAAACACGATTCTACCCCCCTCCCCCAACTCACGAAGGGAGGGGAGGGGGAATCGGCGTGCCTCATATCTCTATTTCTTTTAATTCAGACAGTCATAAATCGACGATTACCATATGTGACTCACGCTCAGAGTTCTCCTTCCGCTCTGGCTCTGCACCTCCCTCCCCTCTTCTCCTTTCAGCAGCCCAAGGCTCTACTAACATTCTTCTAGACGACACAACCGTATTCATATTCAGATACTGTAAAAACCCTCCTCTCTCTCTCTCTCTCCCGACATTCAAACAAGCCATGAAATGTCTTCTCTATTCATTTGAACTTAACGATTACTCTCAACTTTACAGACCACAAAAAAAGCCCGCATTCCTAGAAAAAAAAATAAAAGCAAAAGCAACTCCTAACCCAGTGGTGGCGAACCTGTGACCCACCGTGCACTTTTAAGTGACCCGAGCGTGATCAGATCTACTGTAGTTTATCGTCATGGGGGACATCGCAGAAAAATGAGGGAGAGTAGGTTGAGGTGATATGGACACACGTGATGAGAAGAGGGAAGGAGGAGCTCGTTAGGTGCACCCACAGCAGGGGAAAACTGAAGCAGACGTAGGTGCAGGTTGGCTGGAAGGATATGGTAATGTGTGGGGTGGACGGGGACCTGGTGTGAGGAAGTGCACCTGACCAGCGGACAACTTTTTGTTTTTCTTTTTTCGTGTTATTGTGACTCGTCTTCAAAAAAGGTTCGCCACCACTGTCCTAACCCGTTTACCGCCTTTGGTAGGGTCCGGTACCCATCTTATCCGCAGCCGCCTTACGACCAAAGCTGCAACCCCTAGGCTTATTTATCGTCGGTCTACTGTTCGTTGGGACACTCCACCTCCACCAGACGCCAGGAGGGATTAGGGGAGGGCGAGCTTCTACATTGAGAAATTTTGCCTCTGCTCTACCGGTTGCCTAGTGGAGAGGGTTCTTTGACGTGCAAATGCCATCGTACACATCACACGGGACTTCGATTTCTCTTCTCATCGGGAGGAAGGCGCACTCGGGGCCTCTCTGTCTCTTGACCGGTGAAGAAGCCAACCCACCTCGGTCCAACATGGAACCTAGAACCTCCTCTGGTGCAGTTACCGAGCACGCTTCGCACAGCTAAACAAATACTTTTTTCACACCCCCGGTAAAAGCGTCGTTGCGTAGTGCGTTCAGCACGTTCAAATTGGAAAGTGCGCGCGTGAGCAGAAACACGTGCAGTCTTTCTCACTCGTTCGAAGGTGGTGGGGGAAAACGTCTGAAGCCCCCCACACGCACTCAGTTTGGTGTGTGCACATCGATGTGTTCAGTTTGGTGTGAAGGAATGAATTGCACACACACGATCAGTGAGTCAGTTCGAACTGACACACCAAACTGATCGTGTGTGTGTGTGGGGGGGGGGGGCTTGACGTGCGTTCTTCTCGTTCGAATTCGAATGCACGCACGTGAGCATCTTGCGCGTTTTTTTTTCTAAAACAACAACAATAAAAAAGTAGCTTTAGAACGTTGAGCAATTCTAAACTTAACGTCATCATCACGTGATGTAGGACCTCGCCCCCTGGCGTCGGTGGAATTCCCCAACGAACAGTAGACCGACGATAAATAAGCATACGGGTTGAAGCTGCGGAAAAACACTGTCCAATAGATCACCCTTGTATTCATTTAGAGGGCCAAGATGGGTACCCGACCCCCGGGTTAGGAATTGCTTTTGCTTCCAAATCCCCCCATATATCAGCTTTTGTAATCTACGAGTCAAAAAACTAAAGAGTCCACGGTTCGAAACCTGTCGTAACAAAGTCATTTTTCACAGTCTCGAAATTGAGAAGAAATACGACAATAAGGATGGTAGGGCGGGAGGAGAGCAGAAAGCGGGGGAAAGTCAATAAACCTGGTGAGAGAGAGAGAGGTGACAATTCACAGTTTTCTTCCCTGCACTCTCCCCTACTCTGTCTCTCATCTCTCCTACACCACACCTCCGCGCGCCGCTTCTTTTTCCTGCCAAACCACACACACCCACCTCCTGTCCCTGAGGTACCTCAAGGGACAAGCGATAAGGTACAACTTGAGGTTAAGCATATTTCAAATGCAAATAATAATAATCACATGTCAGCGAACATAAAAATATATAACCTGTCACAAACTTGCAAATGAAAAGACACGAATGCCAAATCTGATAACCGAATAATTACTTCAATTCCACTAAGGGCGGAGGGGCAGGAGGAAGGGAGGGCCCGGAGGCTTTTTCATTCGCCGTTTCAGGTGTGTATGTGACTGTGGTGTCATAAATGAAACTTAAAGAGGAGGAAAGGTCGAATTACATAACAAAGAAGGGGGGAATGGGAACTTTTGGGGTAAATCCGCCACAGCACCTTGTCCGAGATAAGAAAAAATATAAGTCCTAGGCGGCGATGAGGACAGAGGGGTGAGGTAGGAGAGACAAAGGCGTAGTAGAAACAAAACTGCCATTTTTCAGCTATCCACCATCTTGAAAAATCTCACCTGCACACAGGTAGAAAAAAAAAACAAAAACTACAACATCGACGTCAAAACTAATTTTGAGAGGAGGAAGGCTATTATCATTCGTTCAATTTATCACCTATATTTTAACCCCCACCCCCTACGACTTTCTTATCTCCTATGCTGCGACGTTGATGCTGGATATTCCCTTGGAACTGAACGCTGATGACGTCATTCACACTGTCCATCCATCATTGGTAGCTATGCAATCAGCGAATTGTAAATCTTTTGGCCTCAGCGTCGTAACCAAGCATTATGAACTGGTACTACATCACTATTCTCTCACTCTCCTCGTTAAAATAAAAAGGGGGGAGAGGAAGGAAGGAAATTCTGTTGACCATGGCCGGAGGAGGAAGAGAACCTGTGCACTTAGAGCTCAAGATGCAAGTCGACAACGTCAGAGCGACAGTGGCAATAGGGTTCTAATTACTCTCACGTGACATTCTCCAAAAAATTGCACGTGGTGCATAAAAAATCGCATTCGAATTTCCAAAGTCGTGTGACGTAATAAAAAGAATACGCCTCGTGGTCAGTTCTTCCAAGGGAGTTGAGAATACGCAGGCAGCTACACAAAAACAGTTTGTGAAGAGCGCTATGATTGTAATGCCTGGTTCCGTATACCCACGCGCTAACGCTATTACCGTTGAATCAGACGACACAGCACAAAAAATGGTGACGTCACACTGCTACTTGGGGCGCCGCAGAGCAGCTATGCGTGCCGTCAGTTGAATTGGCCAGTGGTCAACTCACATAGCGTCCCGCACGTCACGCTGCGTTCTGATTGGCTGGCGGTTGAGCTGTCTGCTTAAAAAATGGCGGAGGATAATGTAAGACATGACGGCGGCGTGCGGTGACTCCAAATAAAGCGCTGCACTTAAGGAATTGCGCTGGCGGTCCTTCATAACGCACTAGCACAAAACGTCATCAAAATGGCATCAGTGGCGACGTGATCAGCGTTGAAGTGTGGCAATACGGAACTAGGCATTAATAAGGAATTGGGTTGGCGCTCCGTCATAACGCACTAGCACAAAACGTCATCAAAATAGAGAGTTTTCTGGCTGAGGTTCTATCCGACGTACGCTACGCAATGCAGACGAATTGTCAACTGC
>JAAFCE010004287.1:1747171-1789867 GCA_013389805.1 Trigoniulus corallinus | reverse complement strand
GAGAGACAGGCAGAGCGAGAGACAGGCAGAGCGAGAGACAGGCAGAGCGAGAGACCGGCAGAGCGAGAGACCGGCAGAGCGAGAAACCGGCAGAGCGAGAGACCGGCAGAGCGAGAGACCGGCAGAGCGAGAGACAGGCAGAGCGAGAGACAGTCAGAGCGAGAGACAGTCAGAGCGAGACACAGACAAAGCGAGACACAGACAAAGCGAGACACAGACAAAGCGAGAGACAGAGAGAGAGAGAGAGAGAGAGAGAGCAGGAAGGGGTAAAAGTCTTGTGACCACTGAGAGAACCAGTACCTCTACCCTTATCTGAACAAAATTTACCCCAATCGGTTTTCTAGTTCTGCCAACGCCAACAACAACAACAAAAAACTACATAATCCCCAAAGGAAAAAGGGGAAGAAAAGGGTTCCTTGGGATGCAACAAAAGGTATCGGAACAGCCATTTGGCCATCTCCCCCTTACTTCAAGACACCCTTCAGAGTCTTCTCCCCTAACCACCACCACCATCCTGCATCTTTATCTATTTCTCTTATCGGAGAAATAAAGTTAAATCTCACTCTTGTCTCATCACGTTTATATTTATATAGGCAGGGCCCTATTTGACAAAGAGTGGTGAGGGGGGGAAGAGAGGAGATATAAACGGGACCTCCTTCCCTCTTTTCACTTCAGGAATCTCTCTCCATTAATACAACGACCCCTAACGGCAAGGATGGATAAAAGAGGATAAAGAGAGAGAAAACTAAACTTTTTTTTTGTGTGTGTGCATGTGTCGTCTCCCAGTTTCCGTCTTCTTCTATATACGCAACACCCCCTCCCCTACACTTCTGTCAAGAAATCCAACAAGCACCAATAAATAGGAGTGAAATCTCGTGATGAAGAAGAAGAAGAAAAGGGCACCAAAGTCAGTCGCAGACTTAATGGCCCTTTTGTGCATCAATTCTCGACACGCCTCTCTGCGCTGTAAAGACGATTCATAAACTGATGCGCCCCATTAATGTAATCCATAAAAATGTGAAAAGATCAGCAAACAAGGAAAACTCAGAGGTTGAGAAGGGAGGAGGAGGAGGAGGAGGGGCTGCGGCGGCAGAGGACTGTGGGAGAAAGTGGGAGTGAGGAGGAGGGATAGGGGCAGAAAGACTGTGTGTCGCTACCTCCCTTCTCTATTCAACATAGAAGGCCCTAACAGAGGCAGGCAGGAAGACAATTTCGTCATCGTTGTTAAAGACACGCCTTTCTCCTGTCAGTAACAATGTGGGGAGAGGGGAGCTAAGGTGTGGTGATGTTGGAGGAGGGGTAGACAGTATGCAGAATTGCACCATCACCGACTCTTGTTGATGCAGCCTGACAGCAGTCAATCGCTACAGATTCACCCCATCACTAACAACCCTTAGTCTACCTATACAGCAATGTCCATCCTACCTTTAGAGAGGTCATTAGAGTCCCGTCCACTGCACAAGACACTACGCTGATACGACGATTTTGGGGTTCTTAACGGTACCCAGTGTTCCCAAGCGGTCACCCACTAACTTCAGTGATCAGACGAGAACTAGTATGTCCAACGCCAGAGAAGGACCTATAACCGATCACCATTGAACAGCATCGAAAGGCTCATCCGACATCTCGAAATCGGATGACACACGTGGGGGTCTCCCTCCATCCCTTTGTCTCTCAGTCTCTGGTGGATGAACAAACCATCTGCCTCGTTCAGGATCAAACCCTCAACCACGGACCCTCCATTTATTATTCTTAATATACACTATCTTCGCAGGTCGTCGTCGCTAGGATCGTTATCATCGCCGCTGCGGCTGCCTCGCCCTCTATCGTCCATTTTTATATCACTACATTTTATCGACCCCAACATCTGCACTGACTATTAAAAAAACGACAGATACATATAAGAGGAACAGAAATTGGCCCAAAACATAAAAAATATATATAAATAAATGGGCAAACAAGAGTCCAAGAGACGCGCCATCAAAGGGGGTTGTCTCTCCCCCCCACTCCAACAACCAGACAGCAACTCCCCCTCCTCCTCCTCCTCCTCTCAGAAGAAAAAGAAGAATCAACAACGCGAGAGACAAAACCGTGAGTCCTCAAGCACTGCCTAAATTGATGCTAATGACGCACGACTGGTCAATATCGAGGGCTTTTCGCACTGTCCTTTCACTCTGCTTCACTCTCCACCCACCAAAACACACCATTTCGACACCAAAACTGACCCTCCATTACAGCCTATCTTCTAATGAGGGAGAGGAGCAGCGATGGTCACTAAAGGCTCCAACACTATAAACGTCAGTAATGTCCAGCAGAGGTCATGCCCCCTCCTAGACCAGTTGGCGTCATGACGAAGGTGGGTGAGGGGGGATGGAGAGAAGAAGTAGAATCACGGAGCAAAAGGTCCAACAACAAAAAAGACGCCAAAAGTTTGTGGATGGTTTGGTTAGAATGGACGGACGACATGTACATACTTCTCCCCTCTTCATACACGTAGGTGGTCACTTCAGTATTGACCAATAACTTTTTTTTTTGCTTCCTTAGTATTTTTTTTTGTGAGGGTGAGAGAGGAGGGGAGACGAAAAAGTTGCTGTGTTTTTTACATCCTAGATGGAGTAGAAAAATGAGACACCGCGGCTGGAATAAAAGAAACATAAGTCATCTGCACTCTGGCAGTCTCAAGTAGTCATCGATAGTTGCAAAGGCGACGAGAAAGTGAGAGCAGGGGAATGGGAGAAACCGGGGGGGGGGGGGGTCAGTATGGGAGGAAGGGGGATAGCAAGACAGACTTCGAAGGAGGCGAAGAGGGACAGGAAGATGACAGAGTAGAAAGTAAAAAGAAAAATGCAGCAGAAGAGGCAAGGGAAGGAGAAAGCGTGCGGGGGAGGAAGAGAAGGAAAGGGGTAAAGAGAGAAAGCAAGGGAGTGAGGGGAGAAGGGGTGATTGTCAACCAGATGCTAAAATGACTGTCTATGAAAACGACCGACTTCAGAATTGATCTGTGAAGTTTCAAGCTGTCGAGAATCGATAATAATACAAAATGACTTCAAATTGCGAATCTATACACTACTCTGAAAAGAACAGGCTCCCCATCCCGATGCCTACGTACGCCCACTCCAGAGGTCAAGGGCCTCTCATCACTCCTCCACCTCCTACCTCGCCTTATCCAAAAAAACCCAATTGTCGGACACATTTGTATCAAAAAATATTCTGCATCAGTCCAGGAGATGGCGTTGTCGTCGTCCGTCCACTACGTTGACGAAGTAATCAGCTCCTACAGGCGCCCAACCCCTCTTCTGTCCACTTACCAGCTATTCACAACTCAGTTAGCCCACTCCAGCGGTGGTCAGTCTTCATCCCTCTTCCCTATCATCATCTATTGCCTGCGGATATGCCACGTGCTGCGCGCGTGAACAATAATTATTGCAAACAACCTCGTTATGGTCACACCCACTAATACGTTTGCACCAATTGAAAATAAGGACGTCAGAACCACGTGAACGTGACGAGATGCAGCGTCATAAGTGTCACATAAGCGCATGCCCGGTTCTTCACCAACGTGTTGTACGGAAACAAACCACGTGCCATGCATTCTACGAACACCACACGTGAACAAATGTTCTACGCTTCTTAGCCAATCAAATTCAAGCGATGTAACGCGTGCGTTCGAAAATCCATTGTGGGATATTCGAGTTTTGCACAGGAAACGTGTTCATATGTAAAAGGACTAGGCAAACAATACAGAGTTTTCTGGCTGCGGTTCTATCCGACGTACGCTACGTAATGCAGACGAATTGTCAACTGCGCAAACTCAGAACCTGCATGCGTCTGCGCAGTTCACGATTCGTCTGCGTTGCGTAGTGTACGTCGGATAGAACCGCAGCCAGAAAACTCTATTGTTAGGGCTTGTTTGTAGCTTGTTGGTGTTTTAGGGCCCTTCAACTACAAGGTCATTAGAGCCTCGTCCACAGCATAGTTCTAATGCAGAGACTGCACAGACGCTACACTAATGGGACTATTATCAGTACTCAGTGTTCCCAAGCGGTCACCCATGTCAGTACTAGCTGGGGTTGCGCTGCTTAACTTCAGTGATCAGACGAGACCTGGTGTGACCAACGCAATTTGCAGCTCCCATTTGTTAAGTGTTCGGGACGGTCAAACACTGCATTCGTCCCCTCGTCCCCCTTTTATCCTAATATTCAAGCTATAAAAGCAACTGGACGGTGTTTTTCCGCAGCCGGGTGCTGACCAAATCTGCAACCCCTCTGCTTATTGATCGTCGGCCTACTGTTGGTTTTGGCACTCCACCGAGCTCCTACACCAGGGAATACTTGCATCATCTACCCGTTGCCTACTACAGAGGGTTCTTTTATGTGCAAATGCCATCGTGAACCACAAGGGGCCTCGACTTTGCTTCCCATCCGACGAGTGGCTCATTCGGGACCTGTCTCGCGCCCCGAGAGAAGCCAGCCCACCTCGATGCAGTATAGGGAGCGGTGAATTGCGTTGGACACACCAGTTCTCGTCTGATTACTGGAGTTAAGCAGCGCAACCACAGCTAGTACTGACATGGGTGGCCGCTTGGGAAAACTGGGTACCGCTAATACCCACAAATCGTCGCATTAGTGTAGTGGCTGTGCAGTCTCTCCATAAGAACTATGCTGTGGACGGGGCTCTAATGACATTTGTAGTTCAAGGGCTCTAAAACACCAACAAACAACAACAAATCGATGCAGTACGGGACCTGGAACCACTGACGCAGTAAACCGAACACACGACCTCCTGCATCCCCGAGGCGGGTCCCTAACATCCTAACTATGTAAATGAAACAAATCTTCAGCATTATTTGAAGAAGTTAGGAAGATCAATTGCAGTTTTCCTTAAGGGTGGAAGTCGTCTGATAAAAAACAAAGTCGCAACTATCTCCTTGCGCATTTGCTGCCATAAATGACTTTTAAGACTTTAAAAAAGTATTAAAATTGAGACAGCCAAATATTAGAGAAACAGTAGAATAAACAAGTTATTGCCTTGTTTTTCAACCTCGATACTCTCTCGTCCCTACCATTTTGGCCTTTATCAAGAAATTTAGAGCTCAATCCCCGAGCTATGAACTGAAAGAGGGAGGAGGGGGAACAACAACGACACTGTAAATATGCCATAGTTTCATTTTCAGGATGCAAGAAAAAAATAAGACAAAGACATAAAAAAAAAACTTTTTGCAACTTTTTAACGGTCTACTGAAATAAGGGGTCCGAAAAAAATTCAGAAATGGGAAGGGAACAGGGGTCGAGTCAAAAGAGGCCATGCCGTCCTTGTAAACTGTATCTTATTTGCCATTCGCGACAGTCAAATAACAAATCATTTCTAAAGTCAACAATTAAACGTTAATAATTAACTAGCAACTGTTAGTCTAATTAGGAATGTAGAAAGGTCAGAGGGGGGGGGAATTGATGACCTATCCTTAGCCCCACAATTAGTTTTGTCATGCATTGTCTCTACATTTTATGAACCGGCCCATAGTCGCTTCACATTTCAATCTCGAAAAATGATTCTCTAATTGGATTGCCTAGTGGAAAAGACTTTATTAGACATAGCATGAGTTATTAATTAACGAAAATATCTGCTACAACACTAAAAAAAAAGCCCCAGTTACAAACTCTAAGAGTAAAACATCGCCAATATATACGTATGTCCGCTTCCCTACCGCCATTGCTGCATTGGCCGCCATCGTCGACGAAAAAGTTGCAACAGCAACGCTGCAATGCAATCAAATTTGGCGTCTCAATTCAATTAATGACAATCATATGCCAAACTCAATCAACAACAATTTCTTTTTTGGTTGAAAATAAAAATCAGGAAGAAAAAATTAATTTTGGCCGCATGAGACGACGACAGCAGCAGCCTCAACAACATGGGCTGTAGAGAAAGAACAAAATGTGAGAATGAGAGAGAGGAGCCTATGAATACTAACTAACACTCACAGTGTTCAAATTGAGATGAAACCATACGAAAGGGATAACTTCATCTAAAAATTATGAACCTATAAAACTGATTACAAGGCCGATGACGTCATGCCAGCGCCATGAATGCTAGTACGATTCCTGACGCCAGAAAGTTTTTGTGGGGTATATCTAAACAAAGATGGAATTAACAGACAAAAATTATATTTACCATTCATCTATCATATAAACCCGATAGATGGGCGTCGCATTTCACACACAAACTAGTTAAATTGTGTCACTTTTTTTATGATACATAACTGCGCACGTTTCACTCCGCTAACGCCATTTTTCAACAAAACAACAACAACGGAGAAAAAAGAATGAAGAAGGGCGGGGACAGAGAATGACAGCGCGTGCCAGCCGCTCGCCGTGCGTGCCTATTCTCACGTGATGCGAGATGAAACGCTTGCCAAGAAGGAAGTCGATTCTGCCTGCACTCGATCCTAGTACGTCCTTTCTTTTAGAACTCTACTCGGGGGGGAAAAAAACACAACTGATGTCAAAGGATTAATAGTAGAAAGGCGGAAACGTTTGAAAATATAAAATGTAATATTAAAAATCATAGAATGACTGGTATGAATAAAATATCAAAAGAAGTTGTTTAATTTGCCGCCACTCTTACGTCTCTCTTTCTTTTTTTTATCAGAATTAATAACGAACATTTAATAACATCAATCTATTTTCACATTTCAAAATGGCTGCCCTAGTAGAAAATGCATTATGCCGCAACTAGTAATACAAAAATAATATTAAAAAAATGAAATTTGTTAAAATTAGAATAAAAATTTTGGACTAAAAAATTCAAAATTAGTATGTCATATCTCTCTCTCTCTCACTCTTTTTTCCTTCCTTTTAAGATATTGAAATTTGTAGTTTGGATGTCAGCAGATGTGTCACATCTGCTTAAGAGCTTGAAAATTAAAGTAAAAAATTTTAAGTTTGAAGTCGTATTTCGATAATTTCTTATTAAATCGATTGAAAGACGGAGGGTAGAGAGAGAGAGGGGTGGATAAAACAAGTTTAAAAAACACATAAAAACATTGAAATGAATAAATTAGAGGCAAGTTACATCGATGCCAAAAGAAAAATATACCAAAAACTTCATAAAGAAGTTATGAGAAGTAAAATTTATATCAGCATAAATTAACTTATACAAAAATAAATTTTGGATTCATAGAGGACAGAAAAATATGTCGACATCTTAAACTTCATTTAATATATCTTTTAAAAAAATATTAAAAACTTCAATTTTTAAAGAAGGGGGAAAAACAGATCAGGAAAGAAAAATGCATCGATTTTCAGGAACATATTTCCAGAAAGGAATGAAAAAATTAAGGCTTTTTTTTTTTTTTAAAAAAAAGTTAAAAACATTTTTTAAAAAGCAGAAGAAGAAGAAGAAGTAAAAAAAGTGCTCAAGTGCATAACTATATTTTTCAATTCAATATTTTTATTTCTGTCGATTTAAAAAAGTATAAAAAATTCCTCAATTTCTTATCCCTGTGAATAAAAACTTTTCCTTCTCCTCCTCTTTCTTTTCTTTAAGATTAGCATACTGTATATAAGAAATGAGTGTCCAACACATCATTGATTGACCAGTAATGTCAACTAACTTTTAACTCGGTGAAGAAAGAGAAGCAAAAAAAAAAAAAATTACATTTTTTGACCTCTGTCCAGTCAAAAGTCCTCTTCGCACCTACAAGTTATGAATCTCACCTTTTTTTTCTCGTTATAACATTTTGCTTTTAAGTGTTGAAAGAAATAAAGAAAGCAATGGATGGTGAGAAGAGGATGAAGAAGAAAAGAGGAAGAAGAGAGAGAGGGGGAAAGCTTTAAGAAAACTTTCTTATATATTTTCTTAGATATAAAAAATGTAATCGACAGGAGGAAGACGACGAAAATGGAGCATCTCTAACCCAGCTTCACACCCACAGCTATCAAATCAATCAATTTTTATATCCATCTTTACCTAACAATTTCTAAGAAGTTCATTCCAATACTGAAGAAATTGAGTAAGGAGTGTCGCGCAAGGAAAATGAGGAGCAGAAGGAGGAAGAGGAGGACAAAGGGATAAAAAATGACTACGAGAGAGAGGCGAACCCAGGTTCGTACCAACAATACAACTGATTTTCTTTCATCATCTACTAACGCCTATGAGAAGTGATAAAAAAAATATGTATGCGTGTGATAACCACCATTTTATACTATACTTCTTCGCAGTACAAAACATCAACAACATTGACATAAATGCGACAACAAAAATGCAACCAATAATAATAATCGTAACAATAAAAAAATCCAGCATATGCATAAGAAAGACGGCAAGAAAAGGAAAATGACAAGGGGAATTTTGGATGTGTTCGGGGAAAAAAATGGAGGCTGCATACGCATCATCATAGAGTTATCCCGCCTGCGGAAGGGTCGGGTCTGCGGTTTCCCACCAGGTCGCTGTCCACCCCACACACTATCATATCCTTACGGACAACCTGCTGCCACGTCTCCCCCTGTCCCGAGGTGCTTGGGGAGCGGCGAATTGCGTTGGACACACCAGTCCTCGTCTGATCACTGAAGTTAAGCTGCGCAACCCCAGCTAGTACTGACATGGGTGGCCGCTTGGGAAAACTGGGTACTGCTAATACCCAAAAATCGTCGCATTAGTGTAATGTTTGTGCAGTCTCTGCATCAGAACTATGCCGTGGACGGGGCTCTAATGATCTTGTAGTTGCAGGGCCTTAAAACACTAACAAACAACAACAACCCGGGGTAGGGGGAGACCGAAGCAGACGTGGGAACAGGTTGCCGGTAAGGACATGACAGTATGTGGGATGGACGGGAACCTGGTGGGAAATAGACGGCAGTGGAGGGCTAGAACCCGCAGACCCGACCCTGCTACTGGCGGGATATGGGTATGATGAGGAACCTGTACAGTCCCTGAGGTGTCTGTACAGTCCCTGCATCAGAACTACACAGTGGACGGGGCTCTAATGACGTTGTAGTTGAAGGGCCCTGAAACACCAACAAACAACAACAACAACAACCCGAGGTGCTTCCAAACACTTCCGTTCCTGTAATGCGCTGGTGGCTGTGTATACATAACGTGAAAAACGCGCAGCTCTCTCTATTTCTCATAAAGTTGGCTACTAAAGTGATGATACGGATATACAATGTTTCGAATAATCAATTCAATTTCTCCACCAAAATGTTAAATTTAACGCCATCAATGTGTAAGAGCACGTATGGAAGTGGCCATCTTGGATAGAACGCATGGAGGCAGCCATCTTGGATAGAACGCACGGAGGCAGCCATCTTGGATAGAACGCACGGAGGCAGCGAATGGAAAGTGTCACGTGAGAGTTAAGTCACGCGACATTCAAACCAACGTTCGAAAACTGTTACGAGCAAGGAGAAATGGCGGTTACGTTCGACTAGCATACTGTACTTACTCCCCAAGAACAAAATAGGTAAGTAATTCTAACAAATTAAAAACGATAACGGTAGAGACCTATAATTAAATGTATAAATTTCATTCGTGAATGTCTGACATTATCAGACGAGGGCAGACGTTATTGCCACTTCCATGTCGACATACAGTTATTCGTTTCGTTCTTTTAACAAATGGCTGCTACCGACGCCGCCGACGTCGTTGTCGTTTCCTTTATCAATAGACTTAATATTGCCGATGTGTAAAATGGTGGTAGTGGTAGTAGTAGAAGGAAGAGGAGGAATATTATCAGTTTCAGTATTTTCTTTCAACAACGAAAAAAAGGTCGAAATCTTCCGCACCAATATGTTTTTTCGATCCTGCCTTACTACCTCTGCCACTATCATCGCTAACATTGACGGCGACGACGATGCCACAGCCGCCGCCATCATAGGCGACAAACAACGAGTTCTAATCTTATAAAAGTGTCACTTAAACAAAAAGGTCATTTCGACATTCAAACCCCTTCTACTACTACTACTCGGAAATATACTAATTCTAAAATGGCGCAGTTAGACGATTAAAGAGCGCACCTTTGATTTTATTATTAATTAAATGTGGCAAGGACGAAACAAAGTAGCAACCATTTCAACCATAGCTCGTTTTGCTCACCATGGCCCCTTCCCTTCATCAATTACATCGTAAGCAGATTACTGCGATGACGTCATCGGGCTCGTGCTTCGCCGCTCTCAGCGTCGTCGTCGTCGGTTGCGTGGCAACATATCAAGTGTTCCGGTTCGATTCCCACTTGTGATAGACAACAAATATTTATTTTTTTGATTGTGGTCGGGAAAGGATAGAGGGGGGGGGGGTTAAAGATAGAGGGTAGAGACGTTGCTCTCTCTCTCTTTCTCTCTTTTGCTTATTATTCTGATATTATTTTCCAATTACGCCCTGATTTAGATGTTTCCTATGTTTAATATGTTTAACCCTAAGAATGAATAGAGATGGCAGAAGGGCGGAATTGGCTTAGGTAGAGAGAGAGAAAAGAGAGACAGAAAAAAAGAGAGAGGGAGCACAAGCCCGATATTCAATCTACATTATAAATACGAGCGAACCGATGGAGTGTGTTTCCCAAACAACCTCCTCCCCCCTCCCTCCTTCCACATCCATCATTCTATGGATTTTATAGATCCTCAAATTTCTAGGAAGCCAACAGAGACTCGATTCATTTCAGTGATTCCAGGATTTGTTTTCACGAACCCATTATCCGAAATCCGCAGCCTATAAAAAATGCTATCCCTTCTCTCTCTCCTTCTTACTCTGCTGCTGCTCTCTCTCTCGCTCTTATCTTTTCATTCAAATAAAATACCACATACTTACCACCCTCCCACCATCATGCGCACCACCCTGCCCCTGTCTCTCTCTCTCTCCCTCCATCTTAACCCTCTCTGTCCTCATTCTTCTTACCAAAAATATTATCAGCATCGAAATTTCATGCTTTCTTCATCAATATTATTAATAACCTTCAGATAAGTTAATCAATCCTTTCAGCCTTCACCTTACCCTTCGCCCCCTCCAAGCATCATCTGCTCCACTCCATGCAGGCCCTATAAGTTCTCCAAATATGGCAGTGTGCTGAAGAACGCCAATGAACTCAGTCGGGCAGGCTGGACAGGGACGCCAGAAACGGTTCCGAATTTTCCTCTATATCAGGAATACTTTTTAAGACATTCACAGATTATTATTTTTTCTGTGGTGTCGTCCTTCCACACTCTCGTCGCATAGCTTTCCCCCCCCTCCCCTCTCTGACCCCCAAAGCTTTCATGGCATAAGAAAAAACAGAAATTTTTTCTTCCTATCAGCATACCCACTTCCTGTTCCTTTTTCTTCGCTACCTTTCTGGCGAAATTGCACATTTATATCTTATCAAGAGAGAAGAAGGAGAGTCCGTTTATCCGGAAGTCATTACCGGATACTTGCATGTCTAAACATACTCCCTGACGAAATGAACACAAGGCAGAGAGCACAGGGGGGAGGACGAAAGGGGACGGGCAAGGAAACATGGAGGAAAGGGCCAGAGAGAGAGAGCAGGAGAGGAGGAGTAGGATAGATTAGGTACATTTATTTATAGATTTGAACTCAACATCCATGAGGGCAATGAGACAAGTGCCGGAAAAGGTAAAGGATGCGGGGGGGGGGGGAAGGGACCTTGGTCATAAGCTGATTTGCCCTCCTCCTCCTCCTCCTCTCTCCTTTTCTCCCCCACCCCCTACTTACTGCATGCAATCTTTAAATGTCATCCATTTCTTTAGCAAAGAAAACGGTGGAATGAGGAGCCTATAGACAGGAAGTAAACAGCAGTCAAGTGATTAGTGGTCATTATTAATGACGTCATACGTGTCTGTGTTGTTGTCGTGGGGAGAAAGGGGGAGGGGCAAACAAGTGCAGGAATTTCCAGAATCACGTGACTCGCATCATTTAAAAGAGCCATCAGTGGTTTCTGAGGCTAATTGAAACTAGAAGTCGTGACGTAATAAGAGTACGCGATGTGATTGGTTGTTACCGAGAAGCAACCGACGTCACTGATGTTGGTGCTCGTTCATTAACCAATCAGCACAAGCGCTTTGTATTTCGTCATTTAAAAAGTAGCCTTGAACGCGTAGTTGGGTAGCGGCTACACATTCAAGCGCTAGGGAATAGGGTGACTTGACAAAGAGCCATTGTCACGTGCACGATCACGTGACAATCGAGTTCAGTAGTGTCTCAGTACGTGCGGAGCGCGCATGCAACTGTCGTGTAAATACCACAGCGCACGTGCGGATTTGTTCTAATCATCGCTGAAAGAGAGGGGGCAACTCACAAAATGATGCAATCATAAAGAAGTATCTTGTATTTGTTGTTGTTGTTTATTGGTGTTTTAGGGCCCTTCAACTACAAGGTCATTAGAGCCCCGTCCATTGTGTAGCTCTGATGCAGAGACTGCAAAGACACTACACTAATGCGACGATTTTTGGATACTAGCGGTACCCAGTTTTCCCAAGCGGCCACCCTTGTTAGTACTAACTGGGGTTGCGTTGCTTAACTTGAGTGATCAGACGAGAACTGGTGGGTCCAACGCAAGTTGCCGCTCCAAGTATCTTGTAATGGGATACATATTCGTTATGATTTCCACCCCCTGACATCCAAAAAGAAAAGTACTAAAAATACCGAACACATTCCTTTAAAAAAAAATTGCGAATAATTTCATAGGATTGCTTGATGTGGTTCGCTTCCCAAACATGCCCGTACCAAAAAAAAAATGGTAAACGACTCTTATAAAATAATGAAATCTCATGGTCATTTATTTCCTCGAAGGTTCGCTCTCATTTTTTTTCTTCAGTGGTCAGTAAGAGATGAGGGGGTGGTGTGGTATGAAAAATATGCGGAAAGATAGGCGGAGGGAAAGGAAGGAGGGCCAAAAGATTAATAAATTGAAGTCAGATTTCTCAAAGTCATAAATGTTCAAATTTTGATCGGCCAATGAGAATGAAGCTAAGGGAGGAGGAGGTGGACGACTGGGAGGATATCTCCCTCTGCTCCCTCCATCCCTGACCCCCCCCCCCCCCACGTTCCAGTCCTTCATACTTCACCTCAGGGTAAAGCAAATGGTTTGTTATCAGGGTCGAAAGAGTACAGTTGAAGGCAGTAAGAATAAGAAGACAAATGGATAAAAGTGACCAATGACCATTTGTGGAAAGAGGAGGAAAATGAATTTCGTTATTACATTTTCTCTATCTTTGGAGCTATCTTATATTCGCTCCTCCTCCTCTTTCTCCCTTGTCTCTCTTCTTAAATGGTAGCTTAAGGGTAGTGGTAGATGGAGGAGAGACGGTCCCCCTCCTTCTGTCTGCAGTCTGGGCTGTGTTTCCCCACTCTCTCTTTTTTTTGGTTATTTTCACCATCATCGACAACGTCGTGTTTCCGACCTCTTGGAGGAGTTAATTAAATTAGATCTCAATTTTCTTAGTTTCACGTAGTTGTTCCTCATTCATTGGCAAGTGTATCGTTGGATCGATCCCCATTCTCTCTCTCTCTCTCTCTTTCTGTAAATATTACCCCAATCGTTTTCCTGATAAAATTCACACTATGACTATATATATATCTCCCCCCTCTCTCTCCATCTCCTTCCCTCTCTCCGCCCGTCTCTCTCTCTCTCTCTGTCGCCCTGTTTCTGCCCCCTTCCTCTCCTCTCTCGACACAGTTTCCCTGATTGTTCTCCACCCGTCTACTCCAAAAAATATTAGTAAAATAAATAAAGTGAGTCGTAATTCTCATGTAGTGACGTCAGCAGACATGTTGAAATTACATACTTCTCGTCCGATCTCGTGAGATTCGCGTCACGCATGCGCACTCGAATTTCTGTTTTTGTTTGTGACGATAGATTTTTTTTTTGTTACCTGAATTGGAAAGTTAGTGGGGAGTACATTTTTTTTAATTTTCTTGGTTCCTGCACTCTAGTGGTTCTCCACTACCATGACCTCCACCTCATCCTCTCCCCTCTCCTCTGCTTGACCACCCTGCTGCCTTTTATCAACCATTTAAAATTATGAAGGAAGAAAAAAATGACCACAGAAGTCGACGCATTTTTAAGAGTGATTCAATTAGAGCGGTTTCAGTGCGGCTAGGAAGAGAGAGGGGGAAGGAGAGGATAGGTCGGAGGAGAGGATAGTCGTCGTCCAATTGCCCCTCCCCCCTTTCTTTTCTTGGTCGCTTAAATTTCTAACCCGCCTTGGTTGTTGTTGTTGTTTGTTGGTGTTTAAGGTCCCGTCAACTACAAGGTCATTAGAGACCCGTCCACTGCGTAGTTCTAATGCATATGCTGCACAGACACTACACCAATGCGACGATTATTGGGTATTAGCGGTACCCAGCTTTCCCGAGCGACCACCCATGTCAGTACTAACTGGGCTTGCGTTGCTTAACTTCAGTGATCAGACGAGAACTGGTGTGTCCAACGCAACTCGCCGCTCCCAACCCGCCTTGGTTCGGCCATAGTAGTCTAACACTGCACTGCATGACAAGAATGCTTTGCGTGATTGCCATTCTACAGGGGGAACTTTCTAATGCTTTGCCAGGTAACAGGCTTTTTATTTATATCTACTGACCAAAATTCCTACCGTCTGTTGTTGGTAGACTGTAGGGAGGAGGGGGGGCAGTAGAATGGCATAGAAGGGTCTGATGGCGTCGCTGACCAGCATCAGGACGGGGGAACCGAAAATAATGAGTCTTTGAAGTAACAACAGCGCTCTCACAACGCATTTGTTCTACTTCCTATAAATGATCTCGCAGAACGCACAAAGATGCTAGACTCGGTCGTTGTCAGATTCGATCTAGCAACCCACACGGTCGTGAAGGAAATCCAGGCGGCCATAGGGGTTGTTTACACGATCCATGTCATAACGTGCTGATGTTGAGGATTTCCTTTTCACCACGTGCTAGGACGCTTCTAAAGTGCACGTGACTAGTAAGCCACGTGCTGCAGAATATTTTTTTTCGTAAGAGCACGACCGTTTTTTTTTATTCAGTGAGTCGCGTGCTCTGTAACTGTGTCAGTGGTCCTAGGATCGATACTGAACCGAGGTGGGTTGGTTTTTTTTTCGGGCGAGAGAGATGCCCCAGGTGCGCTGCCTCCCTTCGGAAGGAGAAGTAAAACTGAGGTCCCGTGTGGTGTACGATGGCATTTGCACGTAAAAGAACCCTCTCTACTACGCAATGGGTAGATGCGGCAACATTCCCAGGTGTAGCAGCTCATCCCCTGGCGTCGGTGGAATCCCTAACGAACAGTAGACAGACGATAAATAAGCATAGGGGTTTGAGCTTTGGTCGGCAACCGGCTGCGGAAAAACACTGCTCAATAGATCACCCTTTTGTCCATTCTGTGGGTCAAGATGGGTACCCGACCCTGCCATGGGCGGAAAAAGGGGTAGGAGTTGCTTTTTAAGGCACTAGCTTTTGTTTAGGGAAAATTAGTGGTGGAATTAGAATGCGCGACGACGCATGCGCCAATATAAAATTCGGTATCTAATGAGCGCGTCACAGTTGAGTATAATTGTGAGACAATCATCACTTCCGCTCTTGACTGTCACTACTACTATTATTTTCCATAGGGGGGGGGCTGGGGAATGGTTCGGCCCTTTCTTTTCTTTAGCTGGGGGAATCAGAGTTTCTCTGTATTCCTCACCCCCCCCCCTTTTTTTTTTGCTTTCCAGATTTGGCTTACTATCTACTACGGTGGTAGCTTTGTTGTCGTTTGTCGGATTTCCGGTTGCGGAAGTGCCTTCCCCTTCTTTTTCCTTCCTCTGCCCTACATCTATCTCTGCTTTTTTGTTTTTGTGTAGCCTGCCACACCCTTTCCCTGTTGGCCAATATGGAGTCATCTTCCTCCTCATTCAATGTTGCCATCCCTACCCCTTTTGTTCCCTCCGTAGTGAAACCGAAATCTGACGAATGGAGGAGTGAGTCATAATGGTTCTTACCTCGCCTACCCCTACACCTACGTACCATCCCCCTATTCTCTCTCTGTCTCTTCCTCCCCTCTC
Organism: Trigoniulus corallinus; assembly: GCA_013389805.1. Lineage (NCBI taxonomy): Eukaryota > Metazoa > Arthropoda > Diplopoda > Spirobolida > Trigoniulidae > Trigoniulus > Trigoniulus corallinus. The sequence goes on along the minus strand of JAAFCE010004287.1, from coordinate 1,773,866 downwards.
CCTGGGGAACCACAATATTACAATCATTGGGGGCGCAACAATCGAGATAGGAATACTAAACGGAATAGTTGTGATGATGATGATAATAGTAGTAATATGAATTGTAATTCAGGAAAACATTAGCCAATGTCCTGACAAGTGGTGTGTGTGGGGGTAGGAGGTGTGTTCACGTCCCTCTCTCTCTCTCTCTCTCTCTCCCCCTCTAAAAGATTGGTCATCACTGAAGTGGTATTTACTTCTGGACGTGGTCAGTGATGTGATGCTTACAAGTGAAGGAGAAGGACCAATTAGGGGGTTATGACGCGTTTCGAGTCGGTGATTCAAACGATTTCAAGACGTCATCACGTGATGAAAGGGGTAAATCTATCGTGGAACTTTCTTCCCCCCCTTCATCTCTCCTCCTCTCCCCCCAAACTCTCTCTACGCAGACAGACTTGTTTTTAGATAACTGTGCTGTCTGGACGTGGGGGTTTGCCAAAAATGACCAAAGACAGACTGAAGTGGTGTCATGATTCACACACACACACAAATGCTCCCACCCGAAAATTTTTTTTTGTATGTGTGTTTATCTTCTATAATTAGTTGACAGGTATTATTCTTTCTGGGGGTGGATAGACGGGGGTGTGAATGTATCTGATATGGTTAGCAGTCCCACGCAAGGTTGTCAGAGACCATAAGTCGGCCAGCCTGGAATTCATAATAAAAGTCAACTCTTTTCCTCGAATAATAATTCAGACTAATTAAATGGAGGGGGGAAGAAGAAATTCATTAAATATAGAAAAGCGAAATTTAATGATGATTAAATTAAGAGCGTGGGTGGATGTTAGGAGAGTGTGAATGAGACTGAGGATGGTGTGTGAGGAAGGGGTTAAACGAACAAATATTTAAAGAGTAGTTTATACGCTCTCGTCTTTGACTCTAGAGGGGGAGAGAGAGTCAAATTTTTTTTTCAATGTGCGAGATTTGTTAGTAGTAGTTTTTCTTCTTCTTCTTCTTCTCATCATCAATAACAAAAATTATTAATTTTTTGTCGTCCATATTAGGTACGAATGGGACGGTGACGTCACCACGTAACCCGTTCATTTCTAGTCAGTCACGCCATTTTTGGCCTCATTCGTCTCTCTCTCGTACTCTCTCCCTACTGCCACATTTTAGAGACCTTGCTGGCTCTCTCACTCATTTTCCTCCGTCCCTCATTAAAACTAAACCTTTCCCCTTTCTTCTTCATAGCGCACCCCTCATCTAACCATTTTCCCCTTCCCCTGTCCCTGACTGAATAATATATAAGGATGTCATCACGCGGTTTGGTTCTGTAAACTAACGGTTTGCAAATTATGCAAATCGCGCAAACAATTACAGAAACAAATAAAAAATAATATAATTAACGTTATTTTTCTTTCTTTCCCTCCCTATCTTTGTAAGAAAAAAAAAAAGTTGTTTCTTCTCCCACCCCCACCTCCCCCGTCCCGCTCACTCTGGCTTGTCATTTCCGCCCTCGGGCTCACTGTTCTCTGTGTCTCACTTTTTACAGTTGTTGTTGCTGCCACTCCCATTCAAAAATGAGTATCATGGGAGTACTAGGTTCCTTGCCATCGACAACGGCGCTCTACAGCATAGATTTATTTACTGTTGTTCCTCTCCTCCTCGCCCCACTCTTCCCCCCGGACAACAACAAAAAAATTTTTTCCTGAAATTCCCTGTAGAAAACCAAAGGCAGGCTTAGTCAACAATGAGAATCAAGTAAAATGATATAGGTCCTATATACGTATATGAGAGTACCGTATTTTTGGAATGACCACTAAAGAGCACAAAATTTGATGACGTTTGCGGAATGACGTCATAGTAATTTGGGCTTGTGTTCTTGGGTCATGTGCACATCATCATCGTAATACCCTTATCCCACCTGCGGCAGGGTCGCGTCTGCGCGTGGTAGCCCTCCACTCCCGTCTATCTCCCCACTAGGTCCCCCCCCCGTCCAATCTACACACTACCATATCCTTAGGAGCCCCCACATTCCACGTCCCTAATCTTAGATTAGGGACCCCTTTTCTTGATGAGAATGCTCTGACTGGGGGCACTCCAGCAAGGCGTCTGGAATTCGCGGGGATACTAGTCCTTGGGGGATGCCGGCCTACCCCACAGAAAGACACTCGATGCATTAACTGCAATGGGAGTCGAGGTCTCTGCACCTTGAGGACATTGCAGACGCATGATAACGACGGGTTGGGGACCCGCTCGCTCACCCCTAACGGTCGCCCGCACTGGGGTTTGGAGGTATTGAAATTTTTTTTTTCATTTTTGGGCTGTTTTTTTCTTAATTCGAGGTACCAGCCCCTAGTGGTTGATCCGAGGGAGCTATTTTTTTTAGTTCGCTCATCCCCTCCACTCATGCAAGGGCTGGTCATTTAGGCAGCCAACCCCTCCCCCAATGTAATTGTTTGTGTTTTAGGGCCCTTCAACTACAAGGTCATTAGAGCCCCGTCCACTGTGTAGTTGTGATGCAGAGGCTGCACAGACATTACACTAATGCGACGATTTTTGGATACTAGCGGTACCCAGTTTTCCCAAGCAGCCACCCATGTCTGTACTAACTGGGGTTGCGTTGCTTAACTTCAGTGATCAGACGAGCCCCAATGTGCAGTGAGGACTCTCTTGTTCGCCACTTAGCGGTTCACTTTTACCCGTGGCTACATGTACATATAGAACAATCCCCGCCCGTTTTACTGTTCTTTTTTCCTACCTCCCCTCACCTATTGGACTATCCCTAATGGATGACTAACTGACCAATCGCCATTTTCTTGAGAAGTTTGCATAGAGCGCTGTATACAACCGTATAAAAACCAATAGGTCTTAACCCTTTCCTTGCTTCCACCTGCTCTGCCCTCCACCACTTGAAACAAGGGGACCTAAATTTAATATAAATTGCATCTGGTCATTTTATTAGGACTTGGTGGTCAGAAGGTAATAGAGAGAGAGAGAGAGGAAAAATTTGGACGCGTTGCGAATTGTGACGACATTCAATTCGGAGGTCAGCAAATGCACACGCTGTTTTCTGTTTGAAAATGACAAGCAGTGAGTGGACAAATTGCGTTGATTTGACCACCTACTGGTTGAAGACGTTGACCAATGTGTGTGCATTGACCCTTCTTTACCTGCTGGGAGAGGGGACGGGTCCCATACAAGTCTGTTTATCCTACCATCTCCTCCTCCTCCTCCTATCCTTACATTCGACGATGAATTCGAAGGGTCCAGAGAGGTCAGTAGGGAATAATTTTGTTTTTCTTTTCTACGGTGGCCTCTCTCGTGACAAGTAACACGTTCTGTCAAGATGGTATTCCATGGATCACTCATTCTCGCACCTCTTTCCTCCTTCCGGTTCGTGCCGCTACTACCGCCGCCGAATTAAATTGGCCAAAAACCTGCGTCGACAAATCATTTATTTTATATATATTGAAGAATAACTGGACATATATAAAGGGGTAATAATAAAAAAAAATCATGTGTCCAGTCAACTTTCTACCTCAGTGACCGTGACAGGAAGACGGAGTGTGTAGAGTGGGATGGAGGGAGGGGTGGAGGTAAATAAAGAGTTATATCACACAAGGAAAACTTTAACCCCCTCCTCCTCCTGTCCTCTATTAATCTCTTTTTTTTTTGAGGGGGGAAGGGTGACATGAAGGAGTCCCCCCCCTTCCACCTCTTATTCTTTCCGCCATAATCCTTAGCAGCTTCTCATAAAAAGCGTTGACAAAGTACTGGTCTTAGACACACACATATATATTTTATTTGTATTTTATTAAAGAAAAAAAAAAGTTGACTTTAAATTGACAAATTACTTGTCAACATTAGTTATGTTTGTCGCTCTAAAATAACACCGGGGTTTGACAGGGTGCTCTCGCCCTCTTGCCCCCTTCCCGAAATCCCTCATCGTTTTATAAAACATATAGATATCATTTTTCTTTGCTCCAAGTATTGAAATTTCAGATTTAATGATCGACCCTTGTCTCATCAGCAACTAGATATGGCGGCTTCTTTTCCCTCCTCCCTCAATCTTATTGTTCCATCATCATCATCATCATCACACCCTTATTCCGCCTGTGGCAGTTGTTTGTTTGTTGGTGTTTAAGGTCCCGTGAACTACAAGGTCATTAGAGACCCGTCCACTGCATTGTTCTAATGCATACACTGCACAGACACTACACTAATGCGACGATTATTGGGTATTAGCAGTACCCAGCTTTCCCATGCGACTACCCATGTCAGTACTAACTGGGCTTGCGTTGCTTAACTTCAGTGATCAGACGAGAACTGGTGTGTCCAACGCAACTCGCCGCTCCGCGCCTGTGGCAGGATCGGGTCTGCGGGTTCACTGAACATGCTCTGACTGGGGGAGACCCCAGTCAGGGGTCTATGACAATTGGGTGAACGACAGTTGGGTGAACGACAGTTGGGTGAACGACAATTGGGTGAATGCGACAATTGGGTGAAAAACATGTATTTTTAATTTGCTTTTTGCCCCACGTAATCCTACTACACCGCAAAGCACAGCTGTCATGCGGAGCTGCGCTACTACAAGTAGATTTATAACACACACAATCCAGGACAAGCCCTGGCGTAGCCGGACATATACAGTAACCCGTGTAGCAACCCTAATAGTATCCCGCTATATGTATATCACATTTATCACATATATCCCGCTACACCAGGGCATGTACAGGTTTTAGGGTCTGTGTCCCTGTCCGACAGTCATTTGTCCCAGTCGATTTAACATTTTCGCATGTTAGGTAATTATTTTCCGATAATATCATTGCATTTAGTAGTGCACATATACACTACCCTATCAAAAGTCATGGGACAACCCTTATTTGCATGAAAATGTGACATTCCTTTGAAATATCATAGGTGGCATTCCTCCCAGCACTATATAACAGAGTACACTATTATGAAATGATACTTCCGTGGATGCTGAAAGAATGTCTCAAAGAAAACAGCTTTCAGACTTCCAAGGAGGTGCAATTGTCGGGTGCCATCTCGCAGGCAAAACAGTTAGGGAGACGTCAATCCTCCTAAACATCCCAAAATCGACCGTTCACAACGTCATCCGGGCCTGGAAAGAGAAAGGCACCACAAGAGTTCCACCTAGGACTGGAAAACCCTAGATCATGTCGGCTAGAGACCAAACAGCTCTTCATATAATGGTCACTGCAAACCGTCCCACATCGCTCGATGAACTGACAAGATCATTCATAGAGTCGACGGGAACAACTTTGAGCACCCTGACTGTTCGCAGGGAACTGCATGCAATGGGTTTGTATGGCAGAGCGGCAGCCCACAAGCCTCACACATCAGCACCAGCAACTCAGCGAGGAGATTGCAATGGTGTAAAGAGCGACGACATTGGACAATGGATCAATGGCGAATGGTTGAATGGAGTGACGAGTCCCGCTACACCATCTGGCAATCGGATGGACGGTTTGGGTATGGCGAACGTTACCTGCCAAGCTGAGTTGTGCCCATTGGTGAAGTTCGGCGGAGGGTCTGTGATGGTGTTGGGGTGCTTCTCATTGTATGGGTTGGGTGCAATCGTTTCTGTGGACGGACATCTATCTAAACGCAGAGCGTTACCTGGACATTCTGGGCAATGCAACACTCCCATCTCTCTGGCAGCACTTTGGCAATGGCCCTTTTCTGTTTCAGGACGATAACGCACCTTGCCATAAAGCACGGGCTGTAGGCACATGGTTTAATGAAATGGGGGTCCGAGAACTTGACTGGCCTGCACAGAGTCCCGATGTGAACCCCATCAAACATCTATGGGACGTGTTGGAACGTCGATTGCACACTTGTGAAGAACGCCCGACATCTGTGACGAAACGGTAAACCGTGGTAAAGCTACTTGTAGTAGCGCAGCTCCGCATGACAGCTGTGCTTTGCGGTGTAGTAGGATTATGTGGGGCAAAACGCAAATTAAAAAACAAGATTTTCACCCAATTGTCGTATACACCCAATTGTCGTTCACCCAACTGTGGTTCACCCAATTGTCGGGATCCCCCCCAGTCAGGGGTCTGGAACCTCATTCTAATTGTTCCGTCAGACGGAATTGGGATTGGTCGATTCTATGGTCAGTAATTCGGTTGTCATAGTAACAGAACGCGCCGTCACGTTCTTTTTTTTTTTCGTGACGTTCTACGCTCTCATTCACGTGCAATAATGATCACGTGCACAGAGAATTCTATTTTTTGGTGCACATGGTGCATGGTTGGCATAGTAACAGAACGCGCTATTACTGTATCTCGCGGTAAGCACATGGTCGCGATGAGTCGGCTCTAGAGTTTGTGACGTCAGTTATTCTACTTGTTGTTGCGCTTGCGAGTTCGAGTCTTGATTTCGACTGGTGACCTAGCATCCTTCTTCTTCTTCTTCTCTCTCTTTCCACAGTTTACCCCCGGTAGATCCGTCACTCACTGCACCACCAGACCATCAGTTTATCAAGTTCCCCTCTCTCACCACCTCTGGCCTAGACCTCGAACCCCCCCCCCCCCACCCCACTCTACCGTCTCCTGTAGTCATCCTATCATTGAGTGTTTGTCTTCCGTCAACAAGAAACCTCTACATTTTTCTTTTCTCACTTCCCACACCCCTTCTCCTCCACTTCCGGATCGATGACGACATAACGAAATGGAGACGGCGGTTTCTTATCTTTTAAGACCAGATTTGTTAAAAATTAGCAAATCAAATTTGAAATTCGATACTAATTTTTTTTATAAAAAAGACTTGACAGTTCTATCATGGATTGCATATGGCGCTGCTGCATCCATTTTTATTGCCCGAGTGCAAAAAAAAAAGGGGGGGGGGAACTCCATTCCCCGCCTATGGCAGGGTCTGGTATCCATCTTGTACCTCTGAATGGACACAAGGGTGATCTTATTAAACGTTATTTTTTCCGCAGCCGGCTGCCGACCAAAGCTGCTTATTTATCGTCTATCTACTGTTTGGTTGGGGAATTCCACCGACGCTAGGGGGTGGGGCAAGTTCCTACACCACGAAAGTTCGCCTCTCATCTACCCGTTGCATAGTAGATAGGGTTCTTTGACGTGGCAATGCCATCGTACACCACACGGGACCTCGGTTTTACTACTGATTTGAAGGAAGGCGCACTCGAAGTTTCTATCTCGCCCGAAAGAAGCCAACTAACTCACCTCGCGGTCCAGTATCGAACCTAGAACTACTTACGCAGTTACCGAGGATACTATTCACTGCGCCACCAAGGCGGGTCTTTTGTTATTCGAGTGAATATAGGAAAAATATTTGACCCAAAATACATTCGGAGGGGAGGGAAAGGGTATAGCGGCCAACCATTGTAACTAATAATAAATCATGATGAATTATTATATTATTATTATTATTTTTTTTTAAATGTCCAAATTTGACTGACCACACAAAGAGCTTTTGCTAGTGGACAATGATGATGATGTCGATGAGGACAAGGGTGGAGACGACTAAAATGCTAATGAGAGAGCGTGCCATAGCAGTGTCGCCATCATCATTATCATCATTATGATTATTTTGGTAACAACAAAAAAAATGTTGATTGGATCAAAGTACATAAAACTATGCGAATACTTTTCTGTGTGTCTCTCGCGCGCACATTTATATTAAAATTTTATATTAAATTAATAATCGATTTTTGGCTGTAGAGTAGGGCGAGGTAGGAGAAGGACACAGGAAATGCCCCATACGCACAAACGTGCGCACTAATACACCTTTAACAACTCTTTCACAATTCAATTAACGCCGAAGGTATTTTTCGTTGCTAGAAATTTAAAAAAAAAATGCACACAACAATTAATCAAAATCTTATAAAAAAGATTTTTTTTTTTTTTTGCCCAAAATTTAATCCACCTAAAGAACCGGTCCCAGTCGTCGTCGTCACTACCAATTTCGTGTTCTCCTCCTCTTCGCACTCACACGCACATCCAACTCTTTAAAATCAATCATTAAAGCCTTTGAAACCTGACATTTCTCCACACACACACCCCCTCTCCGCCCAACATGCTTGTTTTACCCCTTTATTACTGCCCTGTTTTACCTCCTTACTCTTCCTACACTGCCCTCCCCAGCACCACCTTTCAGTAGCACTCCCATACATTTCGAATGACACATGTGTTATTTTGGATCTCTTGAGGGCGTTTTTTTAAAGGCAACAAACAAGGAGAGAGCAAAGGACAACAGCGATCCTACCGTCAGGGGAAGGAAATTGACGACAAAAAAATGCACCCGTTCCTGGGACATTCTTTTGATTTTCGGCACTGTCATGGCGCCATCTAGTCTTGGTGACTGTTTTGTTGGTGTTTTAGGGCCCTTCAACTACGACGTCATTAGAGCTCCATCCACAGCATAGTTCTTATGCAGAGATTGCACAGACACTACACCAACGTGACGATTGTTGGGTATTAACAGTACCCACTTTTCCCAAGCGGCCACCCATGTCAGTACTAGCTGGGGTTGCGCTGCTTAATTTCAGTGATCAGACGAGAACTGGTGTGTCCAACGGAATTCGCCGCTCCCAGTCTTGGTGACGTCATACAGCTCCAATCTCCGACGAGACGTGATTGGCCAACTCTTGTAGAACTCGGTCGCGTGCAATCACGCGATTGGTGTGGTTTATCTGTACAGTCTGCCACACCTCCAACTCAGCTCCACCTTTCGCACGAGGGATAGAACGAACTCTTTCACGTGGAACGTCGAGACAGAATGTAAGCCGATCACGTGATGGTATTCGAAGGAAATTCGTCATGGAATGGAACGTGCTGACGTCATTTCACGTTAGGGGACGTTCACAAAAAAAAATAAATAAAATAAAAACAAAGCTGCGAGCATAGATGACGGCGACAACATAATGTCGTGCAACAAACTGCATTGGTGCCCCAGCTTGCCACTTGCACAAACTGTATACGAGTAAAGAAACTCGTAGTAACCCTTTTCCCGCCTATGGCAGGGTCGGATACCCATCTTATTCTAGTTTTTGGACACAAGGGTGATCTATTGGAAGTAGTTTTTCCCCAGCCGGCTGCTGGCGAAAACTTCAACCCCTATGCTTAGTGATGGTCGGTCGGTCGACTGTTGTTCGTTGGGGCACTCCCCCGACACCAGGGAAGGGCGAGCTCCCACACCTGGGAATTTTTTTGCTGCATCTGATCTACCGTTGCTTAGTAGAGGAGATTCTTTGACGTGCAAATGCTATCGTACATCACACGGGACCTCGGTTTTATTTCTCATCCGAAGGAAGGCACACTACGGGCTCCTCTATCTCTCTCTCGCCCGGTCAAAAAGACAACCCACCTCGATCCAGTATCGAACCTGGAAGCACTGACGCTGTAAACAGAGCGCGATATCTCTTGCAACACCGAGGTGTGTCTTGCCCATATAACACTCTTAACCCTTCTCCGCCTAGTACCTACTGAATGGTATCTATAAGGTGAGGGTGGAGGCGAGAAGGAAAAAGTAAAGGGTGGGATCCATCGAGAACCAAGTTGGGAACGACTTCTTCCCCCAGCCACCCTCGCCACACCCTTTATCTTTTTCTTGTCTCTCACGGAGAGAGAGAGAAAGAAAAAGAGGCAACTTATTGGCGTTGTTGTCGTCACTGGAGCGTGGAGAGAGACACACAAAATGTGGAGATCTGGAGTGACTTAGAAGAAGAGAATTAGGACAAGACTGTCCGGTTCTTCTTAATTCGGTCATTTCACGCACTAATAACATAATACGGTGTTGTAATGAAATGTATTTTTTTCTTCCTGTCTTCGGACAGAGAAGTTGAAAGGATTAGGGAAGCCCCTTTTCCCCATCCTCCAGTCCGTCCCCTCAGAAAAACTTTTTCTCTCAATTCTCACATTTAATGGTTGACCAATTGTATAATTAATTGCAATCGATTGTCACTTAAATTTTTGGCATGTACGTTGCTACCCCCCTCCTCTTCCCTTTCGACCCATATCCATCCATCCATTCACATTCAAGAGTCCGAACGAAACCAACTACTCAGGACGTGGTCGTGTTAGTAGTTGTAGTCATGGAAACTCAGGACGCCAATAACACACGTGCAGTAATGGAATTGAACGTGGTGTGCACGTGCTACCAAATCAATCGAAACAAGCGTTCTATCAATGGTGGAAGGTCACGTGGTCCGTGTATGATTCCATTGGCTGTCATATCCGTTCACGCGCCTGAGTTCGAATTTGCCACGTGTAGGGTTACAATGACCACCATAATCATCATACCCTTATCGTTGTTGTTTGTTGGTGTTTTAGGGCCCTTCAATATAAAGGTCATTAGAGCCCCGTCCACAGTGTAGTTCTGATGCAGAGACTGCACAGACACTACACTAATGCGACTATTACTGGGTATTAGCAGTACCCAGCTTTCCCGAGCGACCACCCATGTCGGTACTAACTGGGCTTGCGTTGCTTAACTTCAGTGATCAGACGAGAACTGGTGTGTCCAACGCAATTCGCCGCTCCCCCTTACTTACCCCTCCTGTAGCAGAGTCGGGTCTGCGGGTTCTAGCCCTCCACTCTCGCCAATATTCCACCCTACACACTACTAAACCCCTACTTACAACCTGTTCCCACGCCTGCTTTGGTCCCCCCCTGCGCCGGGTGCTTCCAGCCACCGGCATTTCTGTAATGGACCTAACGAGCTCCTCCTCCCCTCTTCTCCCTGTGTCCATACCACCTCAAACGACTCTCTCATTTTCTTTGCGATGTAGCCCACCCCCCCCAAGCTATCCCTAATATACAGCAGGGTCACAGTTATAAGGGCGGGAGAGAATCGGTCGGTTTGGATAGCCGGTTAAGTAGGTGGGTTGGTTGTTTGTTTGTTTGTTGGTGTTTTAGGGCCCTTCAACTACAAGGTAATTACAGCCCCGTCCACTGTGTAGTTCTGATGCAGGGACTGCACAGACACTACACTAATGTGACGATTTTTGGCTACTAGCGGTACCCAGCTTTCGCAAGCGGTCACCCATGTCAGTACTAACTGGGGTTGCGTTGCTTAACTTCGGTGATCAGACGAGAACTGGTGTGTCCAACGCAACTCGCCGCTCCCATTAAGTAGGTGGGGTTCACGATGAAGGAAATGGTAGTGGTGATGATGATGATGATGATAAGGGGGAGGGGGGGGGGCAAGAAGAAAATCGGTGGAATGTGCGACTTGATTTTATCCAGATGAATAAAATGATGGAAAATGGCGAGTGGGGAAATAAAGACAACGGCGCTCCATCGAACTGCCAACCACAATGAAGTAATAAATTAGTATAAGAGGGATGAAGAGCTCCGTAAATTCCTACATGGGGACATTAAAAACGAAAAGGGGGAGGGGATGTCTCCAACTGTGCATCAATGAAATGAGTATAATAATCAATGAAATTATATATATATTTTTTGAGAAAGGGAGAGAGAGAGAGAGAAGGAAACGGGGAAAAGACCTAAGTTTTATTTCGTATATCAAGAAATTCATCTTTTTATTCCTCTCTCTCTCCCTCTCTCCTATTATCAAAGTCGATTGAACGGCATAATCAAAAATGCCACATCCACATGGGCCACCCAAAGAGAGGAGGACCCAAGATGAAGAGAGGGGGGAGAGAGAGAGAAAAGGGAACGAAGGAATCGTTGCCCCTTTATTTTGGAGCAGAATTTTACTTTTCATTTTGTTAAATTCCGATATCCTAAAAAAATAAAGCAAAATTTTGGTTGTTTATGAATTGTTTTGTTGGTGTTTTAATGCCCTTCAAATACAACGGTCATTAGAGCCCCGTCCACTGCGTAGTTCTAGTGCAGAGTCTGCACAGACACTACGCTGTTACACCCCGATTTGGGGGATGGTGGGGGTGGCAGTGGTGTCGCTAGGGCTGGCGTCACGCCCTCTCCCGAAAAAAGCCGCTTCTTCTACTTTGGTGTCACCCGGTGCGGCCCGCACCCATCTAGTGACGCCACGGGGGGGGGTGGTAGCCCCCAGTGCTCCCAAGCGGTCACCCATGTCAGTACTAGCAAGCAGGGCCGTAACTAGGGCGTGGCGAAGAAGGCGGCCGCCACGGGAGCAAACTGTTTAAGTTATTTCCCATTATTGGGTTACGGGGAAGCGAAAGTTAGACACTTGCCACAGGCGCTTCATACCCCCCCGTTACGGCTCTGCTAGCAAGAGTGGCGTTGCTTCACTTGAGAGATCAGACGAGAACTGGTTGTGTCCAACGCAGTAGTGCGGCCAAGTTGCGTCGGACACACCAATTCTCATGAGATCACTGAAGTTAAGTAACGCAAACCCACGTTAGTAGCAACACGGGTGGTTGGTAGAGAACCTTGGGTGCTGCAAATTTCCCCTCTCCTTATCCACTACACCCACTTCCTCTTCACCCGCGAGCAGCCTCCTAAGGGTTCGGCCTGTTATGGCTGCTTGGCTTACTCCCCAACCCGTTAGCACAACATAGAATACAGCCGCGCTGTTGTTTCTGAACGGCCCCCGCCTTCCGTATGGCTGCCATTAATTCGAAATTTCAAACGTGTAGGAAGCCTCTAGGGGGCGTCAGCAGCAACAACGACGACGACATTATAGCAACACAAGGAATATTATTAACTACTTCATGATAGTGACCCATTATAAAGTTTTATACACCAAGAGGGAAGTGGGTGGGGATTGCAGTGCCAACACTGGACATCAATTCGTCATTGACCACACCTCTCTCGCTGTCTCTCTCGCTCCAGCTCCTCCTTCTCACAATGGAATTCTAAACTTCCAGAAATGTCCACTGAATAAATAGGCAGGTTCAACTAGAAAAGACTTAAACCACATTTATCATAATTCAGAGGTTAAATTTATAAAAATAAAAGGCTATATAGAGTGGACAGGAGATGGACCGAAGGAGTTGAAATGAATAGGACACCGACACGAGATAGCAGAACAGACAGAAAAATGTATTGATTTATTTCGGCACAGTAGTCTTTTGACCGCCACACCACCATCCTATTGATTTTTAATCTTTTATTATTTTTTTTATCACAGGCAACACAATTCAGCGACCTATGATATGACCAAGGAATCAAAGATGGGAGAAGCAGAAGGAGGAGAGGGGGGCAACAACATCGAGAAATTGCAGGGCACAGCCCGTCCTACCTCTCTAGAGAGTTGGGTTAACGCCTTCACTACAGACAGACAGGGACTCTCTCGGCAGAAAACGATGGTCAGAATAACAACGAGACATGGTGAGTTTCTCTCTCATACAAAACTTAAAAAAACAAAAATTAATCTCGTTAACGTCGTCGGCTCGTTAATATAGACGTCATAATTGTGACGTCAGCGATGGTCGAGCTGGGTTATATTGGCTATTGCTCACGATTTATGTCCATCAGTGTATGATGGTTTCAAAAAGCAATTTCTTTAGGAAAAAGAAAAGTAACCGACTTCATAACAGAGGAGGAGGACAAATGTGCATGAAAAGCACCTCCTAGCCCTTTTCCTGCCTATGGCAGGGTCGGGTACCGATTTTGTTCCTCTGATTGGACACAATCAGAGCCCCAATGGTTTATGATCGTTGACATACTGTTGTTCGGTTGTTGTTGTTTGTTGGTGTTTTAGGGCCCTTCAACTACAAGGTTATTAGAGTCCCGTACACAGCATAGTTCTTATGCAGAGAACTGCACAGACACTACACTAATGCGACGATTTTTGAGTATTAGCGGTACCCATTTTTCCCAAGCGGTCACCCATGTCAGTACTTGCTGGGGTTGCGCTGCTTAACTTCTGGGATCAGACGAGAACTGGTGTGTCCAACGCAATTCGCCGCTCCCTGCTGTTCGGTGGGGGGGAGAGGCACGTACTCTACCGAGCTCCTACACTTGGGAATTTTCCTCATGTGCCCAATGCATAGTAGAACCGTCGCGGTGGCGTAGTGGTTGTTAGTACGCTCGGCAACTGCGTCAGTAGTTCTAGGTTCGATACTGGACCGAGGTGGGTTGGCTTCTTTCGGGCGACAGAGAGAGGTCGCGAGTGGGTCTTCCTTCCGATGAGAAGTAAGCCCGAGGTCTCGTGTGGGTGTACGATGACACTTGCACGTAAAAGAATCCTCTCTACTATGGTAGATGCGGCAAAAATTTCTAGGTGTAGGAGCTCGCCCCCCCCCCCCTTGGCGTCGGTAGCATTCCCCAACGAACACTAGACCGACGATAAATAAGCGTAGGGGTTGCAGCTTTGGCCGGCAACCGGCTGCAGAAAAAAAAATATAACGAATATATCGCCCTATGTCCATTCAGAGGGACAAGATGGGTGCCTGACCCTGCCATAAGCGGGAAAATTGCCGTTGCATAGTATATAGAGAGAGGGAGATGGTTTTTGACGGCTTGCTAGTGTCATCATCCTACACCACGCGGGACCTTGGTTCTACTTCTCATCCGAGAGAAGGCGCACTCGGTGCATGTGTCCCTCTCTCACCCAAAGGAAGCGAACTCGCCTTGGTCCAGTATCCGACCTCGAACCAGTAATGCAGTTACCGAGCACGCTACCCACTGCCCCACCGAGGAGGCAAAGAGGTCTGCACAGACACTACGCTGTTACACCACGATTTGGGGGATGTAACTGACTGTGCCCTGTGACTATGACACCCTGTGCCACAAAAGTAACTGACTGCCAGTGCTGGTGAAGAGATGCGAGAGTGCAGGGATTTAAAGTAATGTGATTACAAATAAAACACATTTCCAGCTTCCATCTTAATTCGGCTATTTCCCCACGTCCAATTTTAAACAGCGTCTCGCCAGCCACACGTCGCCAATTAGCTTAATTTTCGTCCTAAATATTTTAATGACATTTCAGATATACGTGATAGGCTAGTGTAAGGTTTTGGATAGCATCGGAGGAACGAGGCACGCGTACAACGTCGTCGCCATGTTTCCATTTTCTGTTTGTCTTTTGTTTTGGAATGTCACACAACATTCTATATTGCAGTCACCAGTCGTTGTCCAGGCAACGGCGTCGTTCAAATTCTAAATCGCCGCTGCCGCCGCCATTACTAACACGTGACCGTAGCTAGGGTTATTTTTACAAAGTGTTTTTTATTATTATAACGTGAAAATTTGAAGAAAATTGAGAGCCCTAATTCCTTCACCATACCCTTATCCTGCCTGTGGCAGGGTCGGGTCTGCGGGTTCTAACCCTTCATTCCTGTCTATCTCACAACAAGTATGGTAGTGTATGGGGTGGACGACGGGGGATGAGACTGCTCTGACTGGGGGGGGGTCGCCCTCTTGATGAGACTGTTCTGACTGGGGGGGGTTCGCCCCAACCAGGCGTCTGGAACAAAATCAAAAAAAGCAACTCCTAACCCTTTTCCAACCTATGGCAGGGTCGGATACCCATTTGTCCCTCTGAATGGACACAGGGTGATATATTGGTCATAGTTCTTTTTTTTGCAGCCGGTTGCCGGCCAAAGCGGCACCCCTACGCTTATTTATCGTCGGTCTAGTGTTCGTTGGGGAATGCTACCGACGCCAGGGGGGAGAGCTCCTACACCTGGAAATTATTGCCTCATCTACCCGTTGCGTAGTAGAGAGGGTTCTTTTACGTTCAAGTGCCATCGTATAGCCACACGGGACCTCGGTTTTACTTCTCATCCGAAAGAAGGCACACTCGCGGCCTCTCTCTCTCTTTCTCTCGCCCGAAAGAAGCCGACCCACCACGGCCCAGTATCGAACCTAGAACTACTGGCGTAGTTGCCAAGCGTGCTAACCACTACGCCACCGCGGCGGGTAACCAGGCGTGTGGAACCCACAGGAATATTGGACGGGTTGTCTATGGAGGGATGCTGGCCCTACCCCCCACAACCGAATTCTTTAATCGAGTTAAGACACCAGAACGAGTAGAAGAGGGGACTGGGCCCTACACTCCCAATATCTTAATCGAGTTAAGAAAAGACACCATGAGCGAGTAGGAGAGGGGACCGGGTGTTGGGGTTGGGAGTTCAAGTCAAAACCACTACACAGTGTAGTTGACAGGTAATATGAAGTGTTTTCGCCACCGAATAAGTGCAAGAATCCCATTGGCTATTTCGTAGAAAAGTGAGCTTTGTGGTGTAGGAAGGGTGCCGTAGGTAGGGACCTGCCCGTTCGTTTTTCACCCAAAATGATGATGATGATGATGATAATCCTAAGAAAATGATTAACACCAAAGTCGATAAACTCGTAACCCACCGCTGAGTTGCAACGAAACGCAGGGCCCGTGAAAAATAACGATAAAGAGAGAATGAGTGAGAGAGAGAGGATTAAACGAAAACGTGAACTAACAGTTTTTCTCTCTTTTTTTCCACAAATCAGCATTAAAAGCATCGTCGACGGGGGCCCCCCCGAATCAACGCCTAGAAAACTCAATGAATACTTGATTTATTTTCCAGAAAAGTAATATCTTTAATCAGTTAGGATTTAAACTTACATCCAAATTTGGGAGAGTGAATGCCACTCTCTCACGACCTGTTATCTCTACGAAAGGCTGCTTGCAGCACTAAACAACTTCTCACAAACCTCTCTCCTCCTGATTTCCTCCTGCTTCCCTTTCCTCTCCTCAAGTATCCCTTCAAAAGCCCCCTCTCACCTCACTCGCGTCACCTACCTATCTTCTTTCCACTTCTTGAATTTCTCTCAAAAGTTAAAAAAAAAATTTTTTTTGTAAACGAGAAACAAGCCCAATCCCACCTCGGTGGCGCAGTGAGTAGCAGCCTCCTAAGGGTTCGGCCTGTTATGGCTGCTTGGCCTACTCCCCAACCTATTAGCGTAACTGCGTCAGTGATTCTAGGTTCGATACTAGACCGAGGTGTTGTTGCTGTTGTTTATCAGTGTTTAAGGGCCCATCAACTACAAAGGTCATTAGAGCCCCGTCCACAGCATAGTTCATATGCAGAGACTGCACAGACACTACACTAATGCGACGATTTTTGTACACTAGCAGTGCCCAGTTTTCCCACGCGACCACCCATGTTAGTACTAGCTGGGGTTGCCCTGCTTAACGTCAGTGATCAGACGAGAA
Organism: Trigoniulus corallinus; assembly: GCA_013389805.1. Classification (NCBI taxonomy): domain Eukaryota; kingdom Metazoa; phylum Arthropoda; class Diplopoda; order Spirobolida; family Trigoniulidae; genus Trigoniulus; species Trigoniulus corallinus. The sequence continues at coordinate 1,756,808 of JAAFCE010004287.1, read as the reverse complement.
CTGGTGTGTCCAACGCAATTCGCCGCTCCCTAGACCGAGGCGGGTTGTCTTCCTTCGGGCTAGAGAGAAGCCCCTAGTGCGCCTTCTTTCGAATGACGAGTAAAACCGAGGTCCCGTCTGGTGTACGATGGCATTGGCAGGTCAAAGAACCTGCTCTCTACTAAGCAACGGGTAGATGAGGCAAAATTTCCAGGTGTAAGGGCTAGCCCCCCCCTTCCTGGCGTCTGTGGAAGTCCCCAACGAACAGTAGACCCACCGTCAATAACTTTTCCCAAGCGGCTACCCATGTTAGTACTAGCTGCGGTTGCGTTGCTTAACTTCGGTGATCAGACGAGAACTAGCGTGTCGAACGCAATGAGCCGCTCCCCGTAGGAACCTTGAACCACTGACGCAGTTAGCGGGCACGTTACCTACTGCGCCACCCAGGCTGTTCGAATGTTGTTGTTGTTAGTGTTTTAGGGTCCTTTAACTACAAAGGTCATTAGAGCCCCGTCCACAGCATAGTTCTTGTGCAGAGACTGCACAGACACTTTTTTGGGTATTAGCAGTACCCAGTTTTCCCAAGTGGCCACCCATGTCAGTACTAACTGGGGTTGCGCTGCTTAACTTCAGTGATCAGATAAGGACTGGTGTGTCCAACGTAATTCGCCGCCCACTGCGTAGTTCTAATGCAGAGACTGCAAAGACACTACACTAATGCGACAATTTTTGGATCTTGACAGCACCGTTTTAGCAAGCGGCCACCCATGTCAGTACTAACTGGTGGATGCATCGCTTAACTTCAGGGATCAAACGAGAACTAGCGTAAAAGCAACTCCTAACCCTTTACCCGCCAACGGCAGGGTCGGGTACCCATTTGTCCTTCTGAATGGACACATTATTGTTGTTTGTTGGTGTTTAAGGTCCCGTCAACTACAAGGTCATTAGAGATCCGTCCAATGCATAGACTGCACAGAAACTACACTAATGCGACGATTTTTGGGTATTAGCAGTACCCAGTTTTCCTAAGTGGCCACCCATGTCAGTACGTAAGTAACCTACTAGCTGGGGTTGCGCTACTTAACTTCAGTGATCAGACGAGAACTGGTGTCCAACGCAATTCACCGCTCCCTCGTAGTAATGATGAGGAATGTGGAAGAGGTGTAGGAAACTGTGAGGAGAGGAGAGAGGGGGGGTTAAAGGGCTGAAAAGGAGAGAGTGAATCGGAAGGAAATAGTTGAAAGGCGGAAGTAGGGGTTAAAGAAGGGTGACGAGAGAGAGAAAAGAGTTGTTTTTTAAGGGGATGGATGCTATATTGCATTCGCTTGCATAAGCAAATTTTCAAGAAGTGAACAGAAAATTGTGTGGGATCTTTATCACGAAAATAGGCAAGAAAAACCTCATCTTGAAAAGTTCAAAGGGCGTCCCCCTCCTCCTTCTGCTTAACACACCTCGACTCTTTCTTTCTTTCTCTTTCTTCCTTTCTCTTTCTTCCTTCCTTCTTCATCATTTTCTTTTAAATATTTCTTTCTACTTGACATCACTTTAGGGACAAGAAATAAAGAGAGAGAGAAAAAGGAAGAAAAAAAAAATGAAGGAGAAAAAAAAAAGGCTTAATACGAAATCATTTTTATAGTCTCCGATGCGCGAAAAGAAAAAAAAAGGATTGGGGAGAAACGTTTAATCATTTTGACACAAAATAACTAGTTTTTGATAAGCCAATAAATGGAAATCAAACTCCGCCCTTTCTCAATGCATCCTGCCTCACTGACTCCCCCCTTCTCTCCTCACCGCGCGTGTCATCTTCAAAGCCATTCTAGAGGCAGGTAATGACTCTCAAAAGTTCCTACAGCTGTCGTCACATATCCACTTCTAAAACTGTCGACAGAGGGCGCTAAGTCCCTATTCTGATCCCGCCGCCGTAGCGTGCTCGGTAACTGCTTGGTTGGTTCGTTGGTGTTTTAGGGGAGGGCCTTGAACTACAAAGTCATTAGAGCGCTGTTCACTGCGTAGAGCCTGTACAGACACTACACTTATGCCACGATTAGCGGCATCCAGTGTTCCCAAGCGGCCACCCATATCACTACTAGCTGTGGTTGCGTTGCTTAACTTCAGTGATCAGACGAGAACTGCTGTGTCCATTGTTTGTTTGGTGGTGTTTTAGGGCCCTTCAACTACAAGGTCATTAGCGGCCCGTTTACTGTGTAGTTCTCATGCAGGGACTGTACAGACACTACACTAATGCGACGATTTTTTTTTCGGGGGGGGGGAGGGTATTAGCAGTACCCAGTTTTCCCAAGCGGCCACCCATGTCAGTACTAGCTGGGGTTGCGCTGCTTAACTTTAGTGATCAGACGGGAACTGGTGTGTCCAACGCAATTTGCTGCTCCCCTGGTGTGTCCAAAGCGATAAGCCGCTCTCTAAGTAACTGTGTCAGTGGTTCTAAGTTCGCTGCTAGACCGGGGTGGGTTGGCTTCTTTCGGGCGACATAGAGAGAGAGAGAGACGCCCCGAGGGCGCCTTCTTTCCCATGAGAAGTAAAACCGAGGTCCCGTATGGTGTACGATGGCATTTCCACGTCAAAGGACCCTTTCTATTAGGCAACGGGTAGATCAGAGGCAAAATTACCAGGGGTAGCAGCTCGGTGGAGTGTCCCAACCAACAGTAGGCCAACGTTCAATAAGGATAGAGATTGCAGCTTTGGTCGGCAGCCCCGCTGCGGAAAAATACCGCTCAGGTGTCCATTCATAGAGACAAAGATGGGTACCCCACCCTGCCGTAGGCAGAGAAAGGGTTAGGAGTTGCTTTTCTATAAGCCCGTATTTCAATCCGCCTTGCATCCAACCTCATTTGAAACAGCGTTCATATTCATCGTTGAAGCGATTTTTCGACACCAGGGGGCAGACGGGGTGTCGACCGTCATCTGCCGGCCGAGCACTAAGCTGGAACCGTTTGTCACATTACTTCAGGGCCTTCAAGACTAGGTTCCTCTTTAGAATGTGCCTGAAGGTGTTCTCCGCAAGCTACCCACATTAGTGCTGCGGTTGACGACTTTGAGATGTCCCGTAGGTTCCTCTATAGAATGTGCCTGACGTTTTGCAGTGTCGGGATCGTACTCACGTACAATGGGCAACTGCTTGTCCCTATCTACCTGCTTGTTTGGTTGATCGGGTTGTCCCGTAGGTGTAGGGTTCGATTCTTACTACTTTCGGGCAGCGAGAATAGGATGAGACTTTACCGAATGGAGCAGGGGATGCCTCTACACCAGACTGCTCTACACCATTGAGTGATAATTACGTAAGATGCCAACCCCCGTCCCCCAAACTACACGGGAAAACCCCGTTCCTAATGGAGATTATAAAGGGAGGGGGGTAGGGGAGCTCGTCCAGCCCCTGACGTCAGTGATCCGACATAGAGATACGCAGGTGTTTGAATATAAATTTAAAAAAAAAAATAAGAAGATATCAATTATTCAAAGTTATTACTCCGTTTGGAAAGGTAACTGCGGTAACCGCGGAAATGGGCGGAATTAATCTCTACAGGGTCCAAAAAAAAGTCCTACAGATTGATGAGTTTTATTCTACCAACTATTAAATCATAATAATAATAATAATAATCACTGGGCCCTGTGTATTGCACAGGCGCAGCTGCGTCCACATGACGCGTGCGCCATGACCTACCTCGCCTCCACGGAAAATGCAGGAGATGAATAATGATAAATGAGGCACAGGCAGAGGTGTATGAAAGATGATGATGATGATGACGAAGGGAAGGGGCGTGGTTTCCGTTCTGAACCAGGAGGAGAAGAAAAAGAAGAAATAAATGTAAGAAAACTAAATTAATAATCTCCAATGGATAATATTTCATTCGGTGCATCGGTAACAGGACCCAAGTGAAAACGAAAATTGAGAAAACCCCAAGAAAAGAAATTCACTTTAGATCATCTTCTTTATTTTTTTTTTAAAGAGAAAAAGATGGACGGATGTTACAGCGCTTGCGATGACGTCATGGGCGCGCCACGCGACGAAAAAAAAAAGCATATAAACGGTATTCTCGCGAGATTTCTGCCCTCCTTCACTATGCCAACCCTAAGAAATAATGATGTAGGTGGGTGTTTTTTTTCTTTACCTTCCGTTTTTTTCTCTCTTCTCTCTCTCACACACACCTTAAAAATTCAATTATTGCGAATCTATCAACTTAAGAAACTAAAATACTTAAAGAAATTACAACTTCTTATCAATATTTTTTTTTAATTTTGGTTTTGGTGGCAGCCATTGCGACGAACAACTTAGGAAATTAAAAATGGCTGACAAGAATGTGTCGAATTCTCTTTCCATTTTTTTGAAATAAAAAGGAAATAGAATTGCAGCTGCACGTGGATCACACGTGATAGGCACGAGCGCGCTCACGTGATACCGCGATCCTTAACAATCTCGTTCTCTTTTTTTAGTTTTCAAATGAAGGAATCGAAAGCACGTGTCCGCACGTCACTCGTTTGTTTTTCTTGTCGAAAAGTGGCACACGCGCACGTGAGCCGTGATTCCATTCCAACGTTACATTTTAAAATTAGAGGACTATTCAAAAATGACGTGTAAACCTAGTATTTCACGGATTCCGTTCATTTCAATGAGAAAAATAAAATTGTAGTCGTGTGACATCCGCCACATGCACAGAGACGGACAGCGGGAAAGAGAGGGAAAGAGAGTGAGACAGAGGGAGCAAGAGAGAGGGTGGGAGAGGCAAAAGATAGAGAGAGAGAGAGAGAGACTATTCAAAAACGACGTGTACACCTAGTACTTCACGGATTCCATTCACTTAAATGAAAGAACTTAGGCCCGGTGCACACATGCGATTTTTGCTCGCGCGGGTGCCGCAGGGACACCGCAGCAACGCCGCAGAAATGCAATGCACACATGCGGTGAAATGTCGCCATTACACATCTGGCTACTGTCCAGAAGGCGTGCCCTTTTTGCCTACCATATCTCAAAACTAAGTAAAACCCCGCAAAGAAACCGCGCGGATGTGTGCATCGCTCAAGAGACCACGAGGTACTACGTGACCGCATGTGCGAGCGCGGTGCCGCAGCGGTTTCGTAGAAACTGCGGGCATTTCCCGACGACAATCCGGTTTTCGGAGCCGCGGCGACACCGCAGGTATGTGTGCACTCCCCATTGCACCTAATGTATCTCATGCCGTAATTGCGAGGCCGCGCGAGTAAAAATCGCAAGTGTGCACCGGGCCTAAATTTCTGGTCATGTCCGGGTCGTGCCACATACACAGATTTCGTTATTGTTTTGTTGGTGTTTTAGCGCCGTTCAACTACAAGGTCATTAGAGCCCCCCGTCCATTGCATAGTGCTAGTTCAGAGAATGCACAGACACTACACACTAATGCGGCCACTATTGGGTGTTAGCAGTACTCAGTTTTCCCAAGCGGCCACCCATGTCAGCACTAGCTGGGGTTGCGTTGCTTAACTTGAGAGATCAGACGACAACTGGTGTGTCCAAAGCAATACAGCCGCTCCCCTCACATACACGGAAAGAGAGCGAGGAATACGAAGAGATTTTTCTTGTGCTCGACACGGGTGGTCAACAAGGGTTTTTCTACCGTGTGTCTACCAATCAACAGTAACGATGACCACCATCACCACCACCGATTATAATGATAATGATGGTTATTCGTTAAATGGCGACCACCCATAACACACACACTTGGTTGGAGGGAGGGGGCACTGATTCCCTTCTCAACCCCCTTCTCCTGCTCTGCCCTTACCTCCTTTGGATTCAAAGGCTCATTATTCCTAACAAGCAACTCAGCAGCCATCGTCCATTTCATCATAAATTTGAACTCCACCCAAAACTAACGGGACGACGTAAACGACGACCACCTACAGTTCGAACCTAACGACTTTACGTCGGTGAGAGAAGGAGGGGGACGAGAGAGAGAGGGAGAAAACCGAAGATGGCGTGTGGCTCACAGGAGAGAAAATTGAGTAATTTTCTATTTAAAAAAGGGGGGAAGTCATATTTTTAGATATTAAAAACAAAACGACAAAACTTCAATTCACTGATTACAAACATAAACACGCCATATTACCAGGTAACTATCATCTTCAAGAGGAGAGAGAGAGAGGAGGGTGAAAGACAAAAAAAAAACTGCGGTTGGACTTGGTTCGGATCCCGACTCCACCCAAACTCTAATAATAACAATAATATAAAAACAACAGAGGAGAGCCCTGATACACTGATTAGGTGACCCACCTTTCCAGTGATATCACATATCTCTCTCTCTTGGTCGTCACCCTGCCCTCCTCTGTCTTACCTTTCCTCTCAGTGCCCTCCTCCCTCAACACCCCTTTAACCCCCACGATTATATATAGTTCACATTTCCATGTCTGAATATAATGGACCAGTTAATGGCCCATTTCTTTCGGAAATGGCTTCCAAACACGACTCTTTAGAACCTTTCAAAGACACACACACAATATTACATTATGGAGATGAAAAATGGTGGGATGGATCGCTTCCCCTCATCCGGTTTTTTTTTTGTTATGAACACCACCGTCGATACGTGTGGAGGGAGGGGGGGAGTAAGAGGCAGGATGAGGAATTACTCTTCCCCCCTCTCACCATCTCTCGCGTCCCGCCTCTATCACAACCGTAGGCAATAGAAACACCATCTGATGTGGCGGAGAGTCCACTCCATAAAACCACTGCCCAACACTTGACTTATATACACATAAAATATTTCATTTTAATACAATAAAAATAGCATCTCTCCTCCTCCTCCTCTTCCCTCTCTCTCTCTCTCTCTCTCTCTCTGCCGTCCCTTCCGTCCCATGCAGACAGGTCCGCTCACTCTTATTCTCTCCCATTTATTACGTTCACTCAGTTGCAATAAAAACGCAGCCGCCGCTACCGACACTGTTATTTATAGCGTTTCGAAGTTTCTTCTGCAGTGCACGTGCAGCTGGCACGTTCGAAACATTCTTTAGAATTCGATGACGTCATCATTCTATGCTTGCAGCTGGCTTTTCTTCTAAATCCCCACGCTGTTCTCAATGCGCATGTGCAGTTCGGCACATTCTGAGACGGCACGTGGAGTTTGGCGCATTCTCGAATTGCACGTGGAGTCCCGCACTTTTTCAGACTGCACGTGCATTTTGGCGCATTTTCAGACTGCATGTGGAGTTTAGCGCATTCTCTGGTTGCACGTGGAGTCCCGCGCTTTTTTCAAACTGCACAGAACGATGACGTTGTAATTCTATATGTGCAGCTGGCTTCTCTTCTAAAGTCCATGCTGTGTTCTCAATACGCATGTGCAGTTCAGCACATTCTGAGACGGCACGTGGAGTTTGGCGCTTTCTTGAATTGCAGGTGGAGTCACGCACTTTTTCAGACTGCACGTGGAGTTTGGCGCATTCTCAGGTTGCACATGGAGTCCCGCGCTTTTTTCAAACTGCACAGAACGATGACGACGTCGGCATTCTATGCGTGCAGCTGGCCTCTCTACTAAAGTCCATGCTGTTCTCAATGCGCACGTGCCGTTCAACAGATGCTGGAACGGCACGTGCATTATGGCGCAATCTCAGATTACACGTGGAGTCCCGCGCTTTTTTTTTCCGACTTCACACAACAGTTTGGTACATTCTAACGCCCTCTAGCTAACAATGAAACCACTATGACGCTCCATCTTTTTTTTTTCTTTGACCTCTCAATGTCAACAAAAACAGAATTTCGTCGCATTTCGCGAAATTAATTTCTTTTTATCGCACTTTTTAATATAAACTTTTCATCGGGGCATCGCTTCAATCGACTGACGGGCGGCTGGTGGATGCCATCGCCGCCGTTGTAGCCTCGTAGACGGCGGCAGTTAAACAGCAAGTCATCATCGTTCATAAATCATAACAGAAATTAATGGGTCGCATCAACGTTAGGAGTTGCTTTCCCCAACTCACTTATTTTCAAAGATGTGACCTCCCCCACCCTCCCTCTGACCCCTTCCCCTCGTCGATCATTCCATTACAACCCTTTCTCTCTTTCTATCCGACTACTGCTACCCTCTCCCTCCATAGACGGTGTGAAATATTTCCTGTGTGACATACAGCGGTGGGTAGTTCGCACTGTCTCTGAAAATACCCTAAGCCCCTTTCTAAGCTTTCTGTCGTTTCGTGTCTCTCCTTTCTCTCTCTCTCCTTCTAAAAATGACCTATACTCATTCTTAAAATATCCTCTTTCAGCATTTTTCTCAAAATCTTTTCCCGATAGATGTCACTGCGAGCGGCCTCAACGTCAATAGCTACTTCAAGTCTATTAATCATTTCTCTTTAACCCTTTCTCCCCGCCTCCCTCTTTGCCTTCAAAATATATATATTTTAAAGAAAATAAAGTACGAACCGGAAGCGATGTAGCGAAGAAAGGAAGGAATAAGGTGGAAGAGGGAATTATGCAGTAAATTGCCCTTTGACATTTCTTCATCCAAGGACCACTACTGGACACAAGTTGGACGCAGTTGCAATCATTAATGAAGAAGATGACTTAAGATGCTGGAGACTATAGACAGCCTTGAAGTTCCGATTATGAATGGCTCGCGTCTTGACCATTCACTGGACATGACAACAATGAAGATCTCTGGCATCTTGCCTTGCTTCTCCTCTCTCTCTCCAACGTACTCTTCCTTTGAACGACAGAGAGAGAGAGAGAGAGAGATGAAAAGAGACATTTTTATGAATTTCTGAAAAAAAAATTTAAGAGATGACGCCGCTGCTTTTAAGTTTTAAAGTCATGCAAGTCTAATTTCAACGATTCTCATGAATCAAAACTCTGGGGGGAAGGAAGGGTTTTTAAAACTTAATAGGAAACATACAAAAAAAGTCATTCAAAGTGCAATTTCTTCCACACAGCTCCATGGTAGAACTTTGAAAAAGCGCCCTCTCGCGTTTCGTAGCCCTTTTATGTCACAAAGCGCAAGCGTCATTTAGAAGAACCCGTCTATTCGTTATCGTTCTATAGAAAAACCTCACATACAACCGAAAGAAAAATGAAGGAAGAGGAGAATTTACATGGAGTAAAGCAATCCGTAAACCACTTCCTGCCTATGGCATGGTCGGGTACCCATCTTGTCCCTCTGAATGGATACATGGGTGATAAACTAGACAGTGTCTCTCGCAGCCGGTTGACCACCAAAGCTGCAACCCCTTTGCTTATTGATTGTTGATCTCTACTGTAGAGGTCCTACAGAGGTCCTACAGCTGGAAATGTTTGCCTCATTTTACCGGTTAGATAGTAGAGGGGGTTCTTTCCAGTGACAATGCCATCCGATGACGCACAGGCCCTCGGTTTTACTTCTCATCCGAAGGAACGCGCACTCCGGGCTTCTCTCTTTCTCTTTCTTTCTCTCCCCCTCTCTCCCTTTCTCTCGTTCTCTCTCTCTCCCCCTCTCTCTCTCTCTTTCTCTCCCTCTCTTTCTCTCCCCCCTCTCCCTCTCTCCCTCTCTCTCCCTCTCTCTCTTTCTCTCCCCCCTCTCTCTCTTTCTCTCCCCCTCTCTCTCTTTCTCTCCCCCTCTCTCTCTTTCTCTCCCCCTCTCTCTCTTTCTCTCCCCTTCTCTCTCTTTCTCCCCCCCTCTCTCTCCCCCTCTCTCTCTCTCTCCCCCTCTCTCTC
>JAAFCE010004287.1:1719026-1737476 GCA_013389805.1 Trigoniulus corallinus | reverse complement strand
CGCTAGTGATGCACTCCTACCGCAAAATGAAGATGCTTGTGGGTCACATTCTAAGATAACTTTTAAAGCATGATATTACATCTCATTTCCGCATAATAAGACGCCCTTTCTAACCCAAGCTGCTACTCCACCTGCACCTTAACTCGCCCTCCTCCATTTCCTACTCATTTGAAACCCATTTCGACGACGCACTCTATAGGACTATTACAACTAGAGGCAGGAGGTGGGAGCGCCAACGCTGATGAGGCGAGTAGCATTTATAATTAAGATCGTATTTTTAAGAGACGGACTTAACCTCCTCCTCCTCCTCTTCGCTGAGTTTTTTTTCCTCGTCTGCCATTTGCCCCCATGCTGCATTCATCGCAGGTTTCGATAGAAAAAAAAGAAGAAAAATCGGGAGGATAGGAAATAAAATTGGTATTCATTTGGCTATTAAACTTTCTCCAATGATGAATATAAAAAGATATAGAACTTAATAGAGATCCCCGTGAATGAGGAACAGGAGAGGGTCGAGGATCCCATTTCTATCTTTTCTTGTCCCTCACACGCTTTCTACCAAATATTTTCATCACCAGTCCTCTCCCCATGCTATCCGCTTTTTTTTTTCTTCAAAAAGATGATTGTTGGGGAATGAAAAGGATCTGGGGAGAGAGAGAGAGAGAGCGCCTTAAAAGCAGTATAAAGCCACCAAGTTTAATAAATATATCGAGGAAGTCTATAAAAAATATTAAGAAGAAGACGATTCCCGCTTATTGATTCACTCCTAAATAAAAAAAGAGTGATGATATATTTAATGTTTTAATATTAAGGACTTGAAATTAATCAGTAGTCAACTTAAATGACTATGGCGAGAAAGATCCTACTACCCAACAAGACACCCTCACGAATTTCTTAATGAAGAAGAAAACTCAACTTCCTTATTCCCCACCGCCTCCATTTTCCTGCCCCTCCCCCACATATATCGCAATAGTTTCTTTACTACAAAGATATTCAACATTATCGAATTATTAAATACTAATTACGATGGCGGAGGTATGAAATTCACAGTAAAACCCAGCCAACTGCCCATAGACGAGGGCACAGAAACTATACGCACTACTGAATACCGCACCTACAGCAGTTTCGGATACCCATCTTTGCCCCTCTGGATAGACACACCGGTTTTTTTTTGTTTTATTGGTGTTTTAGGACCCTTCAACTACAAGGTCATTCCAGCCCCGTCCACTGCATAGTCCTACTGCAGAGACTGCACAGACACTACAGCATGCGACAGTTACTGATTAGCAATGCCCAGTTTTCCCAAGCGGTCACCCATGTTACTACTCGCTGGGGTTGTAGCGTTGCTTAACTTCAATTCTCAGTTCACAACAGTTGCAATGAAATACTGTTTGCAATCCGTACTATCTTTTGGCATGCGACATGGCGACTGATGGATGATAGGGGGCAGAACTTCAGTGATCCGGCGAGAACTTGTGTGTCCAAAGCAATAAGCCGCTCCCCCATGAACACATCGGGCGATCTATAGGATAGTATTTTGGAGCTACCGGCTGCCGACCCAACCAGGAACCCGTATGCTTGTTCATCGTTGGCCTACTGTTCATTAGGGCCACTCCAGCGAGCTCCTACACCTGGGAATTTTGCCTCATATATCCGTTGCATAGTAGAGAGTAGGATTTGTCGGTTTTGGAAACCGGTTTTCAACACTCATTTGTTAACGAAGACTCTAAAACCGGGGGGGTTTTTTTTAATAAAATGTCGGTTTTTGTATAAACCCTAGTAGAGAGGGTTCTTTGACGTACCATTTCCATCGTAAACCACACGGGACCTCGATTTTACTTCTCATCCGGAAGGAAAACGCATTCGGGGCCTCCCTCTCTCTCTCTCTCTCTCTCGCCCGGTAAAGAAGCCTGCCAACCTCAGTCCAGTATCGAACCTACAACCACTGACGCAGTTAACGAGCACGCTACCCCACTGCGCTACCTAGGGGGAATTTTCCCTGTCTCTTCGTAGAACGTTTCAAATTACAGATCAATAGAACAGAATATCATCATCATACCCTTATCCCGCCTGTGGCAGAGTCGCAGGGTCGGGTTTGTGGGTCCCCTGGGTGTCTGGGGTCCTGCGTTGTTGTTTGTTTGTTGGTGTTTAAGGTCCCGTCAACTACGAGGTCATTAGAGACCCGTACACTGTATAGTTCTAATGCATATACTGCACAGACACTACACTAATGTGGCGATTTTTGGGTATTAGCAGTACCCAGGCTTTCCCGAGCGACCACCCATGTCAGTACTAACTGGGCTTGCGTTGCTTAACTTCAGTGATCAGACGAGAACTGGTGTGTCCAACGCAACTCGCCGCTCACTGGGGGGGTCCTGCGGGTGACTGCCGCCACACCCCAGCCAGGCGTCTGGAACCCGCAGGAACAGCAGAACACAACGAAATGGCAAAAAAAAACCGACTCACTAGATGGCGCGAGCGTCGTGCATTTCTGACGTCATCGGGAGGAATTTTGGTCAACATGAATCTCAAAATCAGCCTTAGGCCATTGTTCATATTCCGATGCTCTACTACTAAAACTGATTAAAGGAAGATAATAATTTTATTAGTGCGAGAGTCAGAATGAGATAGCGACGGGTTGTGGGGGTAGGGGTGTGTGGGGGGAAGGGTTAAAGGAGGAATAGGGAAGGTGTGGGGGGAGGAAGAAATTGTAGGAGAGGAGAAAGGCAAGTGATGAGAGCACGGTAGCCTCCAAACGGCGGCCCCTGCGCATTATAATATTTAGTGGCTCATTAACTCTCACACTAGTATATGCGGTGAGATTCGCGAAAAGACGTCGTCGTCGACACCCGCACAACTGGTCGGGACGGTGTCGTCCTCTCCTAAACCCCTTCTCGCTCACCCCCCTCTCCCACAACCCGGAAAAACGACGCTGAAGAAGAAGACGATGATGATGATTACGACGCTGTAGCTAAAGTCTTGCAGAGTATGGTGCTCGTTATCCTCATAGCCCCCTGTCTCCTCTAAACTCCTGCCTGCCCTAGGACTTCCATCTCCTACCACTCTACCCTCAGCCCCTCCCCCACCCCGCTTTCTATCAAATAACCCGTTGTCGCCTAACTTGCTTTCGCTAATGAAGATGGTCCAACAATGATTTAATGAAAAGAAATTTAAGTAATTAACACAAGTAGGAGGTCCTAACGAAAAGAGGAGTAAAGGCAGAAAACTGAACTAGAAATCAGAGGTGGTGATGGTAGAGAAAGGGGCAAGACACACACACAGAGGAAGAGAGAGAGAGAGAGACTGGTGGTGGTGGTAGTAGGGGGTGAGAAAGAGAAATTGGCATCTTCCTACCCCACCCCTCCCCATTACCATTCCACTAAACACAAAGGTCGTGGTCCTTTCTATGCCTCAGTAGAAACGAATCATCATCATTTTCTACCATATCCAAAGGGCCTTCAAAGAGAGAGACAGTCAAAATGGCTATATCTTTTATCCCATTTGCAACACATGAGTGCACACACAGTCTACCCCACCCCCTTGCCCCTCCTCCTCTCTCCCAATCCTCCCCCGCCCCCTACCCTGTCGACTATGAACAGATGAGGACAAGGGAGGAAATAGGAAGGCCCCAATACTGAACTGCACTGAAAAGAACCAGGGGAGAGACAGAGAGAGAAGGGACATATGATGAAGGAAAGGGCAGAGAGAGAGGGAGAGACAGAGGGGGGAAAGGAGAGAGAGGGATCCGAGTTTAACTCCATAGGGCCACCACTAGACTTAATGTCTCTATATAACAGAGAGAGAGAGAGGAGTCAGTAGATAATACGATTACCATAAATTCTTAAATCACTAATTACGGATGCTCCGGGATCAATCTTAATGCTCTTCAAAGGGCACCAACGGTATTTAAAGAGACAGGGGACATTCCATAGATGCGCAGACAGACACGGCAGAGAGTGTGGAGTGGGAATGAGAAAGACATAAGGGGAGAAGGGAGGTCAGAGGTCAAACAATTACCAAGCGACCCACTCCCTTTTCTTCCCCTACAACGATACGTAGGACCCCTTCAAGAAGAAACCAAAGAAAGTGGAAGATCACAGCTGTCCAGAAGAGACCCCTAGACATTTGAGCTGCCAGACAAAGTCAAGACTGTGACGTCAAGAGAGCATGCTCCGCCCATTTTCATCGCCACGTGCAGAAGACCGTTGCATGATAGGCGTAGCGTGAAGCAACCCGCATATTACGACTTCCGCTTGCAGCGCGCGCTTTTGTTACCTTCCTAGCGCGGGAAACAGCACGTGGAACTTTTCGCGGGGAAAAAAAGGCATAGATAAAAGCTCGACCAAAGCTGCAACCCCTACGCTTATTTAGCGTCGGTTTACTACTGGTGGAGGGGGGGGGGCACTTCACCGAGCTCCTAAACCTGGGAAAGTAGACAGGGCTCTTTTACGTGCAAATGCCATCGTACACCACACGGGACCTCGGTTTTACTCGTCATCTGAGAGAAAGCACACTCACGACCTCTCTCTCTCTCGCCCGAAAGAAACCGACCCACCTCGGTCCAGTATCGAACCTAGAACTACTGACGCAGTTGCCGAGCGTGCTAACCACGACGCCACCGCGGCGGGTTAGCATTAATTTACCTGCCAAAAATTTGCGCCACCGAGGTGAGTTCCAGGCAGTTAAAGAGCCGTACGGGGGAAAACAGTGTGGAGTACCATCAGGGCAGGGCAGCCAGCAGGAGTTCATTCCTTCGTTGGTGTTTTAGGGCCTCTCAACTACAAGGTCATTATAGCCCCCATCCACTGCATAGTTCTAATGCAGAGACTGCACAGACACTACACTAATGCGACGATTTTTGGATACTAGCGGTACCCAGTTTTCCTTAGCGGCCACCAATATCAGTACTAGCTGGGGGGTTGCGCTGTTTAACTTCAATTATCATACGACAACTGGTGTGTCCAGCGCAATAAACCGCTCCCCCTCTCGCAGAAACGGAACCATCCCACCTCGAACCCACTGGCGCACTTAATCTCGCACTTTACCTATTGGGCCACACCGAAGCAAGTCCCAGGCAATTAACAGCCAAAAACAACTCCTAACCCCTTTCTCGCCTATGGCAGGGTCGGGTACCCATTTGTCCCTCTGAATGGACACAGGGCGAATATATTGGTCATAGATTTTACTGCAGCCGGTTGCCAGCCAAAGCTGCACCCCTTCGGTTATTTATCGTCGGTCTAGTGTTCGTTGGGGAATGCTACCGACGCCAGGGGGCGAGCTCCTACACCTGGAAATTTTTGCTTCAACTATTAGTTGCCTAGTAGAGAGGGTTCTTTCACGTGCAAGTGACATCGTACACCCACACGGGACCTCGGTTTTACTTCTCATCCGAAAGAAGGGGAACTCGCCACCTCTCTCTCTCTCTATCTCTCTCGCGCGCGTGCGCGAAAGAAGCCGACACACCTCGGTCTTGTATTGAACCTAGAACTACTGGCGGAGTTGCTGAGCGTGCTAACCACTACGCCACCGCGGCGGGTTCCAGGCAATTAACAGTCGTGCGGGAAAAAAATGCGCCTGACAGTATCAGGGTAGGGTAGGGCAGAGCAAGCCTGGGGAGGGAGGAGGCGGGTGTGGGGCAGGGCGTGGAAGTAGGAAGGTTATGTCACGAAAAACACGTGGAATCATTAAACGAAACATTGCTCACCATCATCCAGGAATAATCACACAACTCCTGTGTCATTTTACACCATAAAAACAATAGTCTCAAATAAGGGACATGTAGAATTGGGACACAGAAGAGGTCCTGGGGAGGAAAGGGGTAAGGAAGAGAAGAGGAGAGGAGGAAGGAAGAAGAAGAAGAGGTAATATAATATTTGGTGGTGATGAATAAGCAAATGTATGGACGGGATTTCACAGATTTACAAACCAAAGCAATTTTATCTGCCCCCGCCCCTCCCATAATTCACTTGTTTTTCCTTACGTTGCAATAGCCTCCAAAATCTATAAAGTACCCCCTAGCCCCCCCCCTCTCCCTGTACATCTGGGGAAATCTCTCTCTCTCTCTATCCAGGCTGATTACTCTTCAAACGTTACAATTTGAGGAGATCTAGTTTACCTTAGAGGATGCGTTGAAGAGGGGAAATGGGGGACAAAGAGGAGCAACATGAAGAAAGGGTGAGGGCGGGGTGGGGGAGCCACGGAAAGAGAGGGGTACATGTACTGCCGGCTGGCGTATTGATATATCCTTGTTCAGCCTTGTACGAAAACACCTTTTCATCAAAGATACTTGGCTACAACAATTTCAAGAAAATTCATCCAAGAAAACAGTTCCGCAAAAATTGATGAAAAGCAGAAGGATGCGGAAAGAGAAGCGTAGGATGAGGAGGATAAGGGGGGGGGGGGGAAACGACAGATGGGTAACGTACAGACCGGCTAATGAGAAGGAAAAGGGCGTGGGGGGGGGGTCTTGAAGGAGGAGCAAATAAGACCGGAAACGTAATTTTCGTACACACACCTCCCACATATCCCTAGTCTAATGCATAAAACACAATGTAAAAATGCGGTATAATAATAAGTCAATCGTTGCGGCAAAAAGAATATACTGCCAAAAACACACACTTGGTGATGATATATTTATGAAATGCATGGGGCAGGGGGGACCAGGAGACAGGGGAGGGGAGGTTACCGACGTTCAAACATAGCTCCACCAGTCTTTCCTTTCCCCTCCCCGTCCCTCCCGCCTTGACAACCCCACACAGACGCCTTCACATTAAGAGTATCCCACAACAGCAATAAACAAATTATTTCCTTGCAGTATACACACACCACTTTGAACCTGAGCTCCCCGAGACACCATAATAACCCTTTTCCCGCCTATGGCAGGGTTGGGTTGTTTGTTTGTTTGTTGGTGTTTAAGGTCCCGTCAACTACAAGGACATTAGACACCCGTCCACTGCATAGTCCTAATGCATACACTGCACAGACACTACACTAATGCGACGATTATTGGGTATTAGCAGTACCCAGCTTTCCCGAGCGACCACTCATGTCAGTACTAACTGGGCTTGCGTTGCTTAACTTCAGTGATCAGACGAGAACTGGTGTGAGCAGGGTTGGGTACCCATCTTGTCCCTCTGAATGGACACAAGGGCGACCTATCGGGCATGGGTTTCCACAACCGGTTGCTGACCGAAGCTGCAACCCGCTATGCTGATTTATCGGTTGTCTACTGTTCGTTGGGGTGGGGTAGACCCGCCGCGGTGGCGTAGTGCAGGGGTGGAGAACCTTTTTCTGCTGGCGTGCCACATACAGCAGCGTGTTAAAGGAATATATAGTAGGGTACCCTTACTTCCGGTTTGTTACAGGAAGTGAAAATTTCACCAATTGATTGGTAGTACGTACGCTCGCTCGGCAACTGCGTCAGTAGTTCTAGGTTCGATACTGGACCGAGGCGGGCTGGCTGCTTTTCGGGGAAGGGGCAGAGGCCCCGAGTGCGCCTCCTTTCGGTGTAAGATGGCATTTGCACGTAAAACAACCTTCTCTACTTTGCGACGGGTAGATGAGTCAAACATTTTCAGGTGCAGGAGCTCGCCCCCTAGCGAGGGTGGGTGGAATGCCTCAACGAACAGTAGACCGACGTTAAATAAACGTAGGGGTTGCAGCTTTGGTCGGCAAAACCGGCAGTCCAGTATATCGCCCTTCTGCCCATTCAGAGGGACAAGATGGGTACCCGACTCTGCCATAGGCGGGAAAAGGGTTAGGGGTTGCTGATTGGTTTGGCTTTATATACTGTAGATTAGCCTGTACATGTACCTGTCACGTGCCATCAAAACGCCACCGTTGGCGTAGTGGTTAGCACGCTAGGCAACTGCGCCAGTAGTTCTAGGTTCGATACTAGACCGAGGTGGGTAGACTTCTTTCGGATGAGAAGTAAAACCGAGGTCCCGTGTGGGTGTACGATGGCACTTGCACGTAAAAGAACCCTCTCTACTATGCAACGGGTATATGAGGCAAAATTTCCAGCTGTAGGAGCTCGCCCCCCCCCTGGCGTCGGTAGCATTCCCCAACGAACACTAGACCGACGATAAATAAGCGTAGGGGTGCAGCTTTGGCCGGCAACCGGCTGCAGAAAAAAAACTATGACCCAATATATCGCCCTATGTCCATTCAGAGGGACAGCATGGGTACCCGACCCCGCCATAGGCGGGAAAAGGGATTAGGAGTTGCTTGTTTTTTTGTCTACTGTTCGTTGGGGCACTCCACCTCTATCAGACCCCAGGATGGAGCGGGGGGGGGAGACAAGGTCCAACACCTGGAAATTTTGCCTCATCTACCCGTTGCATAGTACAGAGAGAGTTCTCCGGCAGTCGGATGCAAAAGAGTACAAAATGGAATGTTGAAGAATTCGACAATCGACGTCATGACTTCGAACGGTTGCGCGTGCAAGGAAAAACTGAACGTGCAAAGAGAGCACGTGCCGACCGCGTCAGCCATGAAAGACGTAGTTGGCATGGCAACCGTCATCTCTCAATAACAACAAGAAAAAAAAAAGAATAGATCTCATTTTCAATGCGCCACCAACGACGACAATGTCTATTCATTGATGTGATTTGAACCTATTCCATTTTAACTAAAATTCATCTTCCGGAAGAAGGAGAAGAGGGCAGAAAGGATGCAAAAAGAAAAAGATGAAACCTTTTCAAGAAACAGACAGTGGAAAGAGAGGGTTGAAAGAGAGTATATAACGGTTCAATGAGCTGCGTTTCTTTGGCCTAATTACAATATATCTCAACCTCTAACAAAAAAAAAAAAAGTCGAATTCATCCGAGAGAAAGCTTTTCTCTACATGTTCCCCTCCCTTCACTGGTAACTCTTCAACTCCCCCCTCCTTTCTTCCGGTCACCAAATTTTGACTGATAGATTTCATTGTCGAAAGATCAGGCATCAGATTCTTTAATTTCATTAACGGTATAGAGAGGGAGAGAGAGAGAGACAAAGAAAAAGATGAAAATGGTTAAAATTGCAAAAAGGGGGGGGGGGGGGGAAGAGAGAGAGAAAAAAAATAATTTCGAGGATGGGGACAAGGAGACCGCCGTTCACAATCACCTGCCCACTTTCTTTAAGCATTTATCTGACAAAGAAATCAAATTCAGCATCACAGAGTCGGTGTTAAAGAAAGAGAGCACCGTCATTGACCCCTCCCCAAGGAAATGAGAGAAGACGACGACTTAAACAGATTAATGACCATTCCTTCTCTTCCACTTCTTAAAGACTGTTGAATACATCCATCCATCCATCGTTATCTCTCTCTCTCTCTCCTTCCCTCTCTCCCTCTCCAGCCCCCCCCTCCAACTCACCTACAAAACATCTTCTTTACTCAATGCTTCAACTCTTTCTCTGAAGCATCTTTCGTAATGCTACACTTGCCCACCCGTGTCGCGTGGATACACGCTCCGTAACTGATTTATTGCCGCTCCGGACCGCTACGTCCATCTCTAGCCTTAACTTGCCACGGAGCGAAAAGTGAGCGATGAGTAAGTCGAACGGCAAACGATGCGCGAAGGAGGAGGAGACGACGACGAGCACGTCATAGCACGTGCGCGTGCATTCTTTTTTTTTTAAAATTCAAACGCATAGAACTCGGTGCACGTGACTTCCCACCCGTAGTCATCAGCGCTTGCTCACTTCCGCACTATAAATCCCCCAGTAATTCATTTAAACAGTAATCTTTGTCGCCAAGTGACCGCGTCGTTAGGCAAGGCGCAAAATGAGGCCGCAGGGTGACGCAGTGTGACGCAGCCCTGCGAAATTCTGCTAGCAGGCAATCACTGCTACGTTGAAAGCCATTGTAGTTGACGCAAATTGCAAACCAGTATGTTGAAAAACTGCGATTCAATGTGTGGTGATTGCCTGCTAGCAGAATTTCGCAGGGCTGCGTCACACTGCGGCCTCGTTTTGCGCCTTGCCTTATGGGTCAAGGTGAAATTGGCCGCCCTTAATGAGCGTTTTAAACTAATATCACAACTATTGGCCCTTAACAGACAATATTCATCAGGTCCATCTCAACCACCCCCTTCCCCTCGCCGAGTTCCAACAGAATAAAATTCAAGTGAATGACCAATGGTCAATGGGACACTATTTGTACGAATCACGACACTAGATGCGACAGTATCATTCTGCAGCAATGACGAAGTAGGATTAAAGTAGAGGACTGTCTAACAAAAAAAAAACAAAAACAGTTGAGACGTTATTCTTGGAAACCAAAAGAAAAGAGCAGTGCATGCGTGTGGTCAGCAAACATTTTTCCTACTACGCATTCTAACGTCCATCTCAACCCCTTTCGAGCCACAATTCAACGAAAAAAAAATTTTTAATTAGAAAACTTCGGTATCAGATGATGATGATGGTTGCCATTCTTCAAACGAATCCGTCGTATTTTTACCACCAACATGTCATTGAATGAAAAGACACTGACCAGTGGTGGTGGTGGCCGGACAGCCGCCATATCAACGGATTTTTGTCTCTCTCATTCCTACTTCCCAACTAAGTTAGGAGGAGGAGTGAGGGAGGGTGGGAGAGATGAAAGGGGGAGGGGGGAGGAAAGTGGTGTGTGGAGACACGCGCGCGAACCAATTTAAACTGGACAAAACGACAGTGACAATAGCCATTTTTGGACTATATACAGTCCGAGTGTCTTATCAGAAAATGGAAATCCGTTTATTGCTCCATTTAGAAGCACCATTATCTTCTAGGGGAGTGAGAAAAGGGAGGGTGGAATAGGGTGTAGCAAGTTTAGGATGGACACTACCTCTCTCGCTCTCTCCCAGACCTCCCTACCGATATTCTGTGTCCACTCCCAAACCACCATCACACGTCACAATCGATGTCCTTTCAAAGACAATCCAACAGACTCGATGACCGACCAGTTTAAAAAAAAGAGGGAACGATCAAACACGGGGCGATGGGGGCTGCAGCCAAAGAAACTGACCAATCGTGGCAGCTTCTCATAAATCTTGCAACTCACAATCCTTTAACACACACACACACACCCAACAAACATGAAAGGCCCGCTGCTGCTACTTTTACCTCCAAAGTTCTGACGGGTTTGAGACTCGTTACGACGAGGTGCTTCAGGGCCCTTCAACTACAGGGTTATTACAGCCCCGTCCACTGCATTGTTCTTATGCAGAGACTGCACAGACACTACACTAATGCGACGATTGTTTTTGGGTATTAGAAGTACCCAGTTTTCTCAAGCGGCCACCCATGTCAGTACTAGCTGGGGTTGCGCTGCTTAACTTCAGTGATCAGACACGAGAACCGGTGTGTCCAACACAATCCGTCGCTCCCGCATAGTTCTAGTGCAGAGTCTGCATAGACATGACGCTATTACGATAATTTTTGGGTATTAGCAGTACCCAGTGTTCCCAAGCGGCCGCCCATGCCAGTACTAGCTGGGGTTGCGTTGCTCGACGTTCAACTACCATCCATTCTGATGGAACAACACAGAACTACGGCGCTGGGACTTGGAACTCATATCTGAGTAGGCCGCACTGACAGCGCCACTATTAGCAAATTTTTATACTAATAAAAACATAAGGTGACATGTAACTTACCGGTACGTCGTATTCACGTCGGCAGCCCTAGCAGATCGACACCAAAATTTATAGAGGGCATATTAGCAATAAAAACACTGTCGACAAGGAGTAGCCTTCTTATACCCTTCCTTTACCACAACCTGAAATTAAAAAAAAAATCATGATTAATTACCAGTGCCTGTCCACTTCCGGCTATATTTATTTCGCCTTCCCGAAAGCCCGAAATTTCAAGCTAATGGGGAAAAAAAAACATGGAAACACCGCCATAAACTTCTGGATGACGCACCGCCTCAAACCACTAACTAACTCTTTTCCTGCCTATGACTGGGAAGAGTGTTCATCGTTGTCCCTCTGAATGGACACACGGACGTTCTGGTGGACGGAATTTTGTCCACAGTCGGCTGCCGGCCAAAGCTGCAATACCCCTATGCTTGGTGATCGTAGATCTACTGCTCGTTGGGGCACTCCACCCAGCTACTACACCTTGGCATTTTGT
The DNA here is from genome assembly GCA_013389805.1 of Trigoniulus corallinus. Taxonomy (NCBI): domain Eukaryota; kingdom Metazoa; phylum Arthropoda; class Diplopoda; order Spirobolida; family Trigoniulidae; genus Trigoniulus; species Trigoniulus corallinus. The sequence continues at coordinate 1,725,386 of JAAFCE010004287.1, read as the reverse complement.
CCCATCTACCCGTTGCATAGTAGAGAGGATTTGTTGCCGTGTAGTGGTGACATCGTACACCATACGGTTGTTGTTTCTTGGTGTTTTAGGACTCTTCAACTACAACGGTCATTAGAGCCCCGTACACAGCATAGTTCTGATACAGAAACTGCACAGACACTACACTAATGCGACGATTTTTGGGTATTAGTAGTACCCAGTTTTCCCAATTGGCCACCCATGTCAGTACTAGCTGAGGTTGCGCTGCTTAACTTCAGTGATCAGACGAGAACTGGTGTGTCCAACGCAATTCTCCGCTCCCACACCGCACGGTAGGACCGCAGTTTTACTTCCCATCCGACGGAAGCAGGACTCGGGACCTACCTTCTCTTTCTCTCTGTCTCAACCGCAAGACACCAAACCCACCTCGAGCCAGTATCGAACCTGGGCACCACTAACCCAGTATTCGAGCACGCTAACGCCCGCATCACCAAGATGGGTTTATGACGCTCCGCCTTAAATCAAAAAAAAGAACAAGGCATACGTTCTCTCCATTCATTTCCACACACACACATTCACGTGCATCGAGCTCGTGCGCACGTGGGGGGAAAAAAGAACCACAGAACGTGCACTCACTCCGCCCCATGAAAAGGGTGAGTGGGCGAGAAAAGTCTGAGAGGGTGGGGCATGGAGGGATACGTCATGCACGCCCTTCTGCCCTAGCCAATAAGCAACAACATCGCATTAAGAATTCGCGCACGAGCAGAGTTTTTAAAATTTTAAAAAAAAGAGGTTCGAATTTCGGAGAAGCGTTTCCATAGCAACTCCAATGTATTATCAACGTGTTATCTCAGTCTACGGAATCTGCGTGACCGGAAGCAGGCCACTGTTCCGACGGATCGCATATGATGACCGTACGGAGTGGAGGGAGCAAAGAGGGCCCTTCCTAAAATACACGTGGCAGAGGACACTGCTGAAATAGATAAGAAGACGGGTCATGGATGAGAAACGGGAGTGTGTTGGGTTGTTACGCTGGGTTGTTATGTTGGGTTAGAGGTGCCACCTCGACACTCATCGCGCATACCTCATACATACACCCTTTCGTCCTCGTCCTATCCTGTCCCCCAGTTTTTGAGGAACTGTACATGAAAGAGTTGAACTGCGCAAATCAGATACGATAATCGTTATCAAGATTGAACGAGTTGGCAAAATTTTGGTTGCGAGTTAAATCTACTCGTGGGACGATGGGAGGAAAGCACATCAGGGGAGGGTCAATGATCCTGTCCGAAATTACTTTCAGACCTCATCTTCACACTCGCCACCTACACACAAGGCTACAACTGACACCGATAACAACGAACGGATCTATTGTTGAACAACCGTTATTAAAATGGACACACACACAGCGGTGGCGACAATTTGACCGTCACGTGAGTGGAACACCAAAATTCTGGTTCATAATAAGGGAGGGGGGGTAGGAAAATGACGAGGGTGGGAGGCAGTAGCGATGGCACGGTCAGGAGGCGGAAGAACGAAAAGGGAAAGGACCGATGTCATCACTGGAGGGCAACAACGCATCCACATATTCTTTCTACCAACCTTCTTGCACACATACACACACCAGTTTAACCCCTTTGCCGAACTACCACCCTATACCGTCCCATTTAAAGATATCAGCCCTGCAATGTCCACGAGCGCCCGTAGTCCAGTTTCAACGCCATTTATATGAAAATTCCATCAATGGACTATCATCACCGCACCAACATCATCTTCTATAGAATTTCTACAAGGAGTATTACGTGGAAGAGGGGAAAAGGAGGGGGGGCTAACTTAATTAGAAAACGACCCTCGGGGGCATCGATTCCAGAAATTTCCACAATAAAACTATATCACATACAAACTATCATAATAACAACGACAAGAATGTGCTCCCGATTCCAAGCAATTTGCAAAACTGGATCAACAATGTAATCAAAAACAGCAACCAGGTAGCAAAAAAAAGCAACTCCTAACCCTTTTCCCGCCTATGGCAGGATCGTGTACCCATCTTGTCCCTCTGAATGGGCACAAGGGCGATCTATTGGACAGTGCTTTCCCACAGCCGGTTGAACACCAAAGCTGCAACCCCTATGCTTATTGATCGTCGGTCTACTGCTCCGTTGGGGAATTCCACCGACGGAAAAGGGGGGGGGGGGCGAGCTCCTACTTGTTGTTGTTTTAGGGCCCTTCAACTACAAGGTCATCAGAGCCCCGTCCACTGTGTAGTTCTGATATGCAGAGATTGCACAGACACTACACTAATGCGACGATTTTTGGATACTAGCGGTATCCAGGTTTCCCAAGCGGCCACCCATGTCAGCACTAGCTGGGGTTGCGTTGCTTAACTTCAGTTATCAGACGATCAGTTATCAGTGATCAGACGAGAACTGGTGTGTCCAACGCAATTTTCCACTCCCCGTCAGGTCCTACACCTGGAAATTTTGCCTCATCTACCCGTAGAGAGGGTTCTTTTACGTGCAAATGCCATCGTACACAACACGGGACCTCGGTTTTACTTCCCATCCAAAGGAAGGCGCACGAAGCCAACCCACCGAGGTACAGAGCGGCGAATTGTCTGACCACTGAAGTTAAGCAGCGCAACCCCAGCTAGTACTGACATGGGTGGCAGCTTGGGAAAACTGGGTACTGTTAATACCCAAAAATCGTGTAGTGTCTGTGCAGTCTCTGCATAACAACTACGCTGTGGACGGGGCTCTAATGACCTTTGTAGTTGAAGGGCCCTAAAACACCAACAGACAAACACCGAGGTACAGTATCGAACCTAGAACTACCGACACAGTAATCAAGCAGGCTACTCCGGCGCCACCCAGGCTGGTAAAGAAAAATGAGCAAGCAACAAACAAGAGGGGGGGGGGGAAGTGGTACGAACACTGGCGGCCCCGCTCCATCACCACACCACTAGGACCACACTTGTACTATCCATCAAACCAACGTCAACACTGGATAAACAGTGAGCACGTGGTAGAGGTATGCGAGTCACGTGGACAAGTCAAACCCTAGTGCGGAGCGGCGCATGCGCCTCATAAATCAAATTTTCCTCTGTCGCCGTCTTCTTCCATCATTCGTTCAGGATGAAAGAAACAATCCAAGACACGTGACAGGAAGGGGTCAGAGGTGAGTGCGTCAAGTTGACAAACTAGTTTCATTATACAATTGATTTCAAAAATCAATCAAGTCAGTGTTAGAAGGCCACTTCCGCCCGGAATCCATTTTCCTGGTAACGGCTATGAATAATATGGAACCGTCATCATCAGTCATCTTTGTAGATTGAATTTCAATCTTCTTTCTCAACTCCTTCCTAGCCCGTCCCGCCCGTCCCCTCAATTCCCTCATCACAAAGACACCTCTTTCAAATTCATCACACACATACCCCTGCCTGTCCCTATCTCTCTTTCTCCAGGCTCTTCAATTCCTAGTGAGTTGAAGAGAGCCTAAGACTCGTCCCCTCCTTCCCACAGATGGATTTCTCTGCTACAGAAATCCATCTACACGGCGCGTCATGCCCACAGGCAGACAGTTAACCCCCATCCACCGTAAGAAAGAGGGGAAACGGAAGAAAGTATGCTAGGCAAGAGTACAATTACAGACAGCAACACTGACTGCACATGTCTTAATGACCTGTCCACTCTAAGCACGTCCTTGAGATTCGCCATCATAATGGACACAATTTTAAAAAACAAACACGAGAAAATTGAGGGAAGAAGGGAGGGGGCGACGAGAGGAATTTAGTAGCACCAACCAACAACGTCACTCCACCCTTTAACGCCGACGTCCTGAACGCAGAGGAAATCGCCCCCCAAAATAGTCGTTTCTCGGAAACGGAAATTAGCATCATTAGCGGGAAGAAAGGTGAAAGAGTGACGTAAATGATAGAGGACGCATCATTCATTTCATCTCTCCCCAAACTTCCACATGACAGCTGTATGGCTATGGAGGGTGAGCGACAAGGAGAGGGAGCGTGGCCCCATCCCATCCCTCTCCCCACGGTACATCACTGCAAGAGAAAGAAAAACCGGTGACACTCCAGCCTGAGGACCTGTCAGATGACAACGACGTGACTCTTCCGTATCGCGCCGTCGCTAACAAATGAGAAATGAACCAACAATCAATCAATCATTAAATATTATTCTCAGATGGGACTCCCCCCTCTCTCTCTCTCTCTTTACCCCGTCACTCCCCTTCTTTCTCTCCTCTCAAGTCTGTCCCTAACCCAGCCTTGGGAGACGACAAATAAGTCAGGGTGCAAACAGATCAACAATCGTGTTATAAATTAAGCAACATGCCTAATATCGTCGTCCATATGTCACAACAACAATTAATGACCCCCCCCCCCATCAATACCTTCTGGGATGGTACAACTTTGAAATCATTTTCGCCCCTTTTAAAAACATTTTTGTGATTTCTAATTTTTGCGCCCCAAATTAAGGTCCCACAGACAGTGGAGTTGCAATGACCTTTTTCTTTTGTCATCAGTACCTGCCTCAAAACGTCGGACCCTACACATCATCTTTCTCCAGCAACATGCCCAAAACTTCCAATCTCTCAATCTCCTGTTTTAGGGTCCGTCAAGTACAAAGGTCATTAGAGCCCCGTCCACTGCGTAGTTCTAATGCTGACACATCTCCTGCCGCCCACGTGCACGTTGTAGTATTCTCTTTCACGCATGTGCAAACGGCGCGCCGCCGCCTTCATTCTAGATGCCTTTTGGGTTAGGTTGTTGTTAAGGTCCCGTCAACTACGAGGTCATTAGAGACCCGTCCACTGTATAGTTCTAATGCATATGCTGCACAGACACTACACCAATGCGACGATTATTGGGTATTAGCAGTACCCAGCTTTCCCGAGCGCCCACCCACGTTATACTAACTGGGCTTGCGTTGCTTAACTTCAGTGATCAGACGAGAACTGGAGTGTCCAACGCAATTCGCCGCTCCCCGCCTTTTGGGAATGTAAAGGAAATTCTAATTCTATACATCACACATGCACGCATTCCTATCAAATAAGCACGTCACCTTTATCCTGAATGCACGAGCATGACGCCATCATTCTCTTTCACGTTTGTTTGTTGCTGGTGTTTTAGGGCCCTTCAACTACAAGGTCACTTAGAGCCCCGTCCACAGCATAGTTCTTATGCAGAGACTACACAGACACTACACTAATGCGACGATTTTTGGGTATTAGCAGTACCCAGTTTTCCCAAACGGGCCACCCATGTCAGTACTAGCTGGGGTTGCGTTGCTTAACTTCAGTAATAGGACGAGAACTGGTGTGTCCAACGCAATTCACCGCTCCCATTCTCTTTCATTGACGTGCACGACGTCATTATTCCGTTTAATGCATTTGGACGACGTCATCATTCTTTTTTGTCCACGTGCACCACGTCATCATCGTCTTTCGTCCACGTGCACGTCATCATCATTGTCTTTCATTCGTTCACGTGCACCACGTCATTCTCTTTAATTCGCGTGCATCACGTCACCATTGTCTTTAGCTCACTTGCACGACGTCATCGTTTTCTTTTGTCCACGTGCACGCCGTCGTCATTCTCTTTAGTTCACGTGCACGAAATCGTCATTCTGTTTAACTCACGCGCACCACGTCATCATCCTCTTTCGTCCAAATACATGCACGACGTCAGCATTCCCTTTCACATGTTACTGCAACCGAGGTAAAGCAACACAATCACAGTTAGTACAGTAAGGCCTATATATGCATGGGTGGTGGTCAACAACTGTGTCAGTAGTTCTAGGTTCGATACTGGACCGAGGTGGGTTGGCTTCATTTGGATGAGAAGTAAAAACCGAGGTCCCGTGTTGGTGTACGACTTCACTTGCACGTAAAAGAACCCTCTCTACTACGCAACGGATAGACGAGGCAAAAAAAATTTCCAGGTATAGGAGCTCGCCCCCTGGCGTCGGTTGGAATTCCCCAAAAATGAACACAGCAGTACACCGACGATAAATAAGTATAGGAGTTTGCAGCTTTGGCGTGCAACCGGCTGCAAGAAAAAAAACTGTGACCAATATGGCACCCTTGTGCCCATTCAAAGGGACAGGACGGGTACCCGACCCTGCCATAGGCGGGAAAAGGGTTAGGAGTTGCTTTATATGCGTGGGTGGTGATATTACCCAAATATCGGTTGCATTAGCATAGTGTCGGTGCAATCTCTGCATTACAACTATGCAATGGACGGGACTCTAATGACCTTGTAGTTGAAGGGGGCCCTGAAACTCCAACAGAACAATAGGAATGCCCTTTCACGCACGTGCACGAATACAGCATTTCCTGCATGACGCATTCTAGACTTCCGTTTCAACATGC
>JAAFCE010004287.1:1695244-1709263 GCA_013389805.1 Trigoniulus corallinus | reverse complement strand
AGAGGGGAGAGAGAGAGAAAGAGGGGAGAGAGAGAGAAAGAGGGAAGAGAAAGAGAGGTGGGATAGAGAAAGAGGAGAAGAGAGAGAGGGGGAGAAAGAGTGAGAGAAAGAGAGGGGAGGGAAAGAGGGAGGGAGAGAAAAACAGAGGGAGGGAGGGAGGGAGAGAGAGAAACCGAGAGGGAAGGAGAGAAAAGGCGAGCGGGTGGGATTGCAGTTTATTTGTTGGTGTTTTAGGGCCCTTCAACTACAAAGTCATTAGAGCCCCGTCCACTGCATGGTTCTGATGCACTGCCTGCGCAGACACTACACTAATGCGACACTTTTTGGATATTAGCAGTACCCAGTTTTCCCAAGCGGCCACCCACGTCAGTATTAACTGGGGGGGGTCCGTTGCTTAACTTCAGTGATCAGACGAGAACTGGTGTGTCCAACGCAATACAGCCGCTTTCCTTGAAAGGGAGAGAAAGAGATAGACAGAGGGGGAGGGAGAAAGAGTGTTGTTAACCCATTAACAACGAGACAAACCTACGGCGAGGGAAGAGATCGAAACCGAGGCGAGGCGGCTGAAAGAGAAGGAGCTGGAGAAGGAGATTGTGTGAAACATCATATATTAAACAATTCCATTTATAGCTACTACAGGAGGAGAAAGAGGAGTGAAGTGACAAAACTATAACTAATAATTGAAGACAGAAAAGAAATTTTCCAGAGTGGAGGCAGGGAGGGAGGGAGAGAGAGGTAATACCAAGACGACACCACCAGATTTACATGCATTTTCTTATCTTTTAAACCGAAAAAGGAGGTAAAAGAGGGAAGGTGATGAACATGAAAGAAAACTGAACAGAGGGAGAGAGAGGGAAGGAGAGTAAAATCTTCTCTCCACCATTCATCTCTCCCTCCTCCTGCTCTCTCTCTCTCAAACACAAATCGGTAATAGTACACAGTACTCACAGTAAAAACCCTTGTGAAATTCTCAAGCGATATCGTAACCAATAAATTACTTGTCATCTCAGTTGAAGCTAAAAGACTCACACAATTTTAAAATTATATCTGTATGTGTGTCTCTATATATATACATATAATACAAATACATACCAAAACACCATGTTGTGTATGTACGGGGGTGTAGATGTGTATGTGGATCTTTTATCTGCTCAAAGCCCTGCAGTTACAGTCACTAAAAAGGAAGAAGACATCGCCGGAAAAGGAGAAAGAAAAGTAAGAAATTCATTGTTAAGTCGATGTGATAAGACCCTAGAAAAGAAACTGTATGTGTATATAAGTCTATGACAAACAGACAGAGAGAGAAACTGATTTCAAACTGATGCCAAACATTTGTCAGTCCTATTTACATATACTCAAATGTTTCATTAGATAAAATATACAACCAGAAAAAAAAAAGAAAGGGGCGATGACGATTTGCTAGGAGGAAAAAGAGGATTTCACAAATCCTAAATTTTAAGCACATCGAGACACAATGATGCTGCAAGAGTTAAAACTAAAATTAATTATGTATAACATATACACGATGAAAATACCCATAATTGAGAAATTAATTCACGAGAAGAGGTTAGAGAGGAAGGCAGCAGTCGCAACAGCAGAAGACGAAAATGTTATGAGACGGAGATAGAGAGAGAGGGGGATGGACAATTCATTTATGCCAATCAACAATAAATAAAATAGCAACGTAAAAATTAAACGTTACCAGCACCGTCTTTAAATATAACCACACAACAGGAAGATGTACAAGATGACAACAAGAATATGAGAAGAATGTTGTCTTCTCTTCTTTGACAAGATTGGCGACAAATACTTCATTACCGTCATGTCTGTCTCGTTCAATTCGACTTATTCCTTCTTCCTCTTTCGTAATATCATTCATTTAATTCAGCAATTGGTCACTAGTGGTTAGATTTTCGAGAGATATTTCATGAATATGAAACGCTATCCACTTCATCAGTCCGCCATTTGCAAAAAAGAACACCGCGGCATGTGAAAAAAAAAAAGAACCTCGTGGGTGCACGAGACGCCCAGTCTCGTGCTAACGTCACGTGCAAAAATGGAAAGGAGAGCGGTTCAACAATTACGGGTTCGCTTCACAAGAGAAACAAATTCAATTCCCCTTACTATATAATAAGTAGATTCCACCTCGGTCGTTTGTTTGTTTGGTGTTTCAGGGCCCTTCAACTACAAGGTCATTAGAGTCCCGTCCACTGTATAGTTCTTATGCAGAGACTGCACAGACACTACACTAATGCGGCGATTTTCGGATACTAGCGGTACCCAGCTTTCCCCAGCGGCCACCCATTCAGTACTAACTGAGGATGCGCTGCTTAACTTCAGTGATCAGACGAGAACTGGTGTGTCCAACGCAATTCGCCGCTCCCTTTCACCTCGACAGCGTGCTCGGTAACTACGACAGTCATTCAAGGTTCAACATTGGACCAAGGTGGGATTTGGCTTCTTTCGGACGAGAGAGAGAGAGATGCTCCGAGTCCACCTTCTTCCTTTGGATGAGGCGCCGTGTACAATGGCATTGGCGAGTCGCAGAACCCTCTATGTAACTGGTTGTCACCGTACCCTTATCACACCTGTGGCAGGGTAACGTCTGAAAGGTTCTAGCCTTCCACTCCCGTGTATCTCCCACCAGGTCCCCGTCCACTCCACACACATTACCATATCCTTATGGACGACCTGCTCCCACGTCTGCTTCGGTCTCTTCCCGCACCGGGTGCTTCCAACCACCTGCATTCCTGAAATGGACCTTAACGAGTGTCTCCCCTCCCTCTTATTACGTACCCATACCACCTCAGTCTATGTAGCCAGTCAATGAGGCAAAAATTGCCAGGGATAGGAGCTCGCCCCCACTCGCTCCCGGCGTCTGATGAAGTGCCTCACCGAACAGCAGACCGATAATAAATAAGCATAGGGGTTGCAGCTTTGGTCGGCAACCACATGCGGAAAAACATTGTCCAATGATCGCCCTTGTGCCCATTCAGAGGAACAAGATGGGCATCGGACCCTGGCATAGGCGGGAAAGGGGGTGCTTTTCTCACTATATAACAAGGAGGAGAGTCACCTTAATCAAGCTTATCTGAGAGTAATTTATATTAAAAAAAATTGTCTATAGAGGAGGTTGATTTGGGATCTTTTTTCTTCCTCCAAAAAAAAAAAATCTCTCGGTAAATAAGTGCGCGTGTTCCAATGAATCCATAATCCTCGTCTAAACTGTCCCATAGGTCCTCCGAGTCATTAATTTTCAATGATTTTCGACACCATTTGTCACTAGATCAATAGGATTCCCCGACTCCATTCATTTTCATGATTTATCGCTGCTTAATTTCACTTAAGTATATCTGCAAAACTAGAAAACACACACACACACATACACAAACTCCCTGTTCGCCAACAACAACAACAACAAAAAATGGGGAGGAAGTGATATCCGTAGTCAGCCGACAAATGGCGTATGCGTGTGACTTGAATCTATCGACTTTTCGTCCAACTTCCTTTCTTACTCTTCTTTTCTTTTTTTTTCTTTAGTTCAGCAGAAAGTAAAGAAGAAAAAAGCCATTCAACTTCTCAGTCCTTTTCTTAACTTGAACGCATCGCATTGTCAGAAGGTTAAAAGAAAACTATTAAAAGATTCCCCAATGCGATTTGAGAGAAGAAAATAGACCGAGAAAACGGTCGTGACATCAAAAAAAAAGGATGATGACGTCGGTGGATCTTCGCAACAAGGTCGCACGTGCGGCTTTTGAAAGAGAGAAGACGAGCACGTGCAATTTTTGAAAAAGAGAAGACAAGAACGTTGAACGTTCGATTTTTGGAAGGAAAACAAGAAGGCGAGTGCGTGCGATTTAAAAAAACGAGGCGAGCACGTGCTGTTGGATTTTTTTTTCCGAAAAAGAGAAGGCGCATCACGTTCTGATTTCAAAAAAGAGAAGGCGCATCACGTGCTGATTTCAAAAAAGAGAAGGCGCATCACGTGCTGATTTCAAAAAAGAGAAGGCCCATCACGTGCAGATTTCAAAAAAGAGAAGGCCCATCACGTGCAGATTTCAAAAAAGAAAAGGCGAGCACGTGCATATTTCAAAAAAGAAAAGGTAAGCACGTGCAGATTTCAAAAAAGAAAATGTAAGCACGTGCAGATTTCGAAAAAGAAAAGGCGAGCATGTGCAGGTTTTGAAAAAAAAACGAGGATGCAAACACGAATAAAGATCAAGCAAGTCTATTGGTCCAACTATCGTCACTATTGCCACCCAGTTGCCGACGTCACAACACGTGATCCTTTCGTGCTCTCCACACGTCACTCTGAGGTGTGTCATTGGAGAGTTTGCTTGAAGCGTTACACACATAACGTACCTATGTATGAAGATCATGTGATCTATGCAGGAATTACATGTACTAACAGAGAAAAACTGAAAGACATTTCAATTTAACAATTCCCTCTGCCATTAGGGGGATTTAGCAATGCGTTTTTTGAAACGTACAACGAAAACAGAAACGTGCAGGCGTGGTTTGCCTGACCCATGGAGGACCGTGTGATTCAGCATACCATCTGAAATGATGCTTTTCATGCAAATGACAAGGTGGCGCTCATAGCTCAATTGTAAGTTTGTGTTACATCATAGAGCAAAAATTCGTTTTTAACAATTTATCGTACGTTGATCACGTGGATCGACAAGAATAGTGCTTGAGCAGACGGTATGATTATGACGTAAACCACAGGTGCTAACAGAAATTGCGCCTGGTCTAATTCCCTGGCATGAGCTATTTCACGTAAGCAATTAATAGTTTTCAATGTGAACGTTTGGTGGCGCCAAAACCAATGATAGGTAAACAGAAGACTATTTAAAAATTCAAACAGCCAATAAAATTTGAGCAACGCATTCCATCGACAAATGCAGTTAACTTAAGGGCGCCACACACGATCAGTTTGGTGTGCCAGTTCTGTGTGTGCATGCACATCGATGTGTTCAGTTTGGTGTGAAGGAATGAATTGCCCACACATGATCAGTTTGGTGTGTCACGTACTTATGTTCCTTTTCGTGAAACGTCATGTGACGTCATTTGATTGTCCACATCAACCAGTAATTCTACCGTTACCATGGTGCAATTTTTTAACGATGACGTTTATCCATGTCTGGGCATGCGCAGAACAAAAAAAGTGAACAACTGGTGTGAGCAACCTCACACACGCTCACTTCAGACTGACGTCAGTCCGAACTGACACACCGATGTGATAAAATTTCTTCACACCGTCAGTTAAAACGTTTGGTGTGTCAGATCGTGTGTGGTGGCCTTTACTCCCAACTCCACTTCACCGTTGATTTTGTGCTTACTTTACAGAATGGTAGTGTAACTACGTCATCAGTTTATGTGGATTGTCGTCTGCTAGGGCGCTATTCTCGTCAGTGTCGCGTCCCAGGGAACCAGGCTTTACATATCCAGCAAACTCTCTAATACAGGATAATGGCGGTGACGGGAAAGCTTGAGACAGTTATCGTCGCAATAATAATAATAATAAGACCATTATGAAGACACGACATATGACGTCTTTTTTAAAATAAAATTAGATGAAGAAGAATGTCGTTCAATTACATTACATTTTTAATTAATTGGCCAGTGTAGCATTGAATGATGCAAAAGCGTTTTTGGTAAAAGAGAGACAGAGTTACTTACGGAAACGATTAATATTATTATTATCATCATCAAAAATTATGATGTGGAGAAGGAAAGGGTTTGTGGAGAAGGAGAAAGAGCGGAAGTGGAAATAGTCGTTTAGATGTTGCCGTATGTAAATATAAGGCTTTTAAAAAAAAAAAAATAAAAACGACAGCTATGAAGCATCAGGGAACGGGTCGTCAAAGTAATTGCGTGGTAATGTGTTTTTATTTTGCTTTTGTTTCCGTAAAAATCCATCACACATTTTACGCCATCGTCAATGTATAAATTAACACAGCGCGGTTCCCTAGTGGCGAGTGTTGCTAAGGGAGGCGAGGGAGAATGGAGTCAAATTGTGTATCGGAAACCCCTTTGAAAACATGATCTCTCTAGCGGATAGGATGTCAGCATCAAGTACAGCGTCACTTCCGGAGATAAAATTTGGCGGCAGCTCGGCGTGAAACGCGGTTAGAATAAATCCACGTGCTATTTCAAATAAAAAGAATAAGGCACGTGGAAGATCCCAACAGTTCAAATATCGCTTCTGCAACAGAGAAATGGTCCTTGCACGTGCTAACCACGTGATTCTCAACCGTAGGTGTAAATCCCAGGTCACGTGAGACCAGAATAATTTTTTTGTCACCTATCACCACGAAGGAAAGAAAGAGGGAGTGTCCATTACACGCACGCGCTAATCACGTGAAGGGAGGATTGAATTCCTTTTTTGGTAACTAAAGCACGTGGCAGAATATCATTGGCTGTCAAACCTAAGAACGATTGTTCGCGCAAGCGCCTTATTTTTTTGGCATCCAACGCCCTCTAGAAGTGCATTTAATAAGCATCAAATGAACAAGTAAAGTCCCACCTGAAGATAACAAGTGTATGGAATAGCTTGTGACTGACAAGACAACTGATCAGCATGAGCCAGTGGACAATCATTTCAACTGGACATCATTAAGACACTTTAACTGCTGCTCGTTCTTTTGTCTTCCCTTTAGTTTCAACTTGGCTAAGGTCAATAAATTGCTTGTCACATTTTTTTTTTTCGTTTTGGAATTTCCGTCCCCCTCTCCCACGTTAACAACAAATAGAGTAGCCACTGTCCAGATGGCTTTATTTGGATAACCTCCCTACTCTTCTTTCTACATTGATGATTAGCTATACTCATCAGTGTAGAGACCCTCATTAAACAGAGAGAGAGAGAGAGAGAGAGTGAGAGACGGCACGTGACTAGAATCTCTACTGGACTATGCTGACCAACAATACACCTCCCCTATCCTCGTTGCCCTCTCTCCTCCTCGAAAAATGTTCAACTAAAGTTTCATTTCCTGGTCTCTAAGACGAGTATGTGTCCTGTTTTCTCCCCACCCTCCCAGTACATACACAAACCGTTTCAAAAACTTCAGTTGATGACCAAAGCTTGAATCTACGTCTGACCACGAGAAAAAAAAACAAGAAAGAAGTGGACAGAGATGATGGCGACCATGAAAAGAGTAAATAGTTCATTTCCGTTCAAAGTTTTCCTCTCGAATAACGAGGTTTGAAATAAAAAAGACCCTCCCCCTCTCTCGCTCACCGCCTCTCAAAAGTAGTCTTCTTCTTCCACCTCACTAAAGACTTAACTTAAATTCCACTGGCTAACTTACTCGGATTCGATCTCACATCATTACGTTGTTTGCGCCGATTTCTGGCCACCTCTCGACCGAAAAGTCAACGACTCTTTTGAAGCACAAAACAGCAACACATTTTTGAAACAAGACAAAGGCTGAAGCGCCAAATACGCATAATGAGATGATGAGCAGGACTAAACCCACCCCTTTTCACCCTTCTCTCTCTATCTCTTTCTGGGTGGCCGCTTGGGAAAACTGAGTACCGCTGGTATCCAAAAATCGTCGTATTAGTGTAGTGTCCGAGCAGTCTTTGCATCAGAACTATGCTGTGGACGGGGCTCTAATGACTTTGTAGTTGAAGGGCCCTAAAACACCAACAGAACAAAAAATCCATCTCTTTCTCTTCTCCCTTCATCTCTCCATTCCCCTCCGTCTCCTTTCTTTCACTCCCCTGTCTCTCTTTCTCGCTCCCCTGTCTCTCTCTTTCTCTCTACCCTGTCTCTCTCTTTCTCTCTACCCTGTCTCTCTCTTTCTCTCTACCCTGTCTCTCTCTTTCTCTCTACCCTGTCTCTCCCTTTCTCTCTACCCTGTCTCTCCTTCTCTCTCCCCTGTCTCCTTCTCTCTACCCTGTCTCCTTCTCTCTACCCTGTCTCTTTCTCTCTACCCTGTCTCTCTCTACCCTGTCTTTCTTTCTCGCTCCCCTGTCTACCTTTCTCGCTCCCTTGTCTCTCTTTCTCGCTCCCCTGTCTCTCTTTCCCGCTCCCCTCTCTCTTTCTCTCTTCCCTGTCTCTCTTTCTCGCCTCTGTCTCTCCCCTGTCCCTCTGTTTTACTCTCCCTCCCCCGCCTCTCTTTATCCCCTGCCCCTCTTTTTCTCCTCTTTCTCACTCTCTCACTGACTATCTCCCTCTCTCTTTCACTCTCTCCCTCTCCTCCGTCTCCCTTTCTCTCTGTCCCTCCTTCTCTCTCTCTCCCTCTCTTCCCCGATATCCCTCACACCCTTCAGATTTTCAATTTGAAGGCAAGCTGACGAACAAATAAAAATGAAGATCACAGAGCTAAGCTGCCTCCGCCATTATCGACTGAAATAGTCAATGACTTTCCTGACTAAAATTTAAACTTTAATTAAAAATCGTAAACTGTTTTCAAAACAAACGACCATCAACACCATCAGCAAATTCATTTAAATTACATTTAACTTACTAAATTTTGATTAAAAACGGAGGAAGAGTTGAAAAGGGATGTTTCATAAGCGCACGGAAGGCGAGATGGGGACTCGAACCATTTGTCATCCCAATAATGGTTCGTCATAACAGCATTCAACGCGGAAAAATTGGCGTTTTTCTAACCAATTACACAATGGCAATGACGCTCATACAAATTGCTTTCCCTCTCTGCTTCCAAGGAGCAATTAGAAAACTCGCATCATTTCCACGTGTTAGTAATTCCCTGGCAAAAATCGAAACTGGGACGGACAGGGATCTCACCATCTCCACTCCCCCACCATAATACCTCACCAATCACCTGCAAGGTCATACTTTTTCTCACGTGACATCTCACCATTTTCCATCCCCAATAACGCAATGTTCGGCGTCCACCAATCACCTGCAAGGACAAGTTCTTCCGGATAGAGGACACCAACACGTGCTACATAACACACTTCGAATACTTTCACGCACGTGAAATGAGTTCCAATATTCTGTCTCGCGCCGTGTTCAAATCACGTGTAGTCCCCCGATAACGCAATCCAATTTCGTCTACATTTCATAGCTCTTTTTCTCCCCTCCCCCTCCCTTCTCTCTCCCTTTCAGCAACTCCTTCCCGCCCATGGCAGGGACACCAGGGAATTTTCCCACCCTTCTACCTGTTGCAGTTGATGATGGCGTGTGGCTTTGTTTGTCAGGGTTTTTCCGGCCCTTCCAGTACAAGGTCATTACAGCCCCGTCCACCGCATAGTTCTTATGCAGAGACTGCACAGACACTACCCTAAGGCGACGATTTTTTTTGGGTATCAGCAGTACCCAGTTTTCTCAAGCGACCACCCATGTCAGTACTAACTGGGGTTGCGTTGCTTAACTTCAGTGATCAAACGAGAACTGGTGTGTCCAACGCAATTCGCCGCTCCCATGGCGGGTGGCGGTAACGATGCAACGTCAAGGATTGATCAGTAAGTTCCTGACTAGATAAATCACACATGACCCGCCTCGGTGGTTCAGAAAGACATGGAACGACGTAGTTGGCTTCTTTACCGGACGGAAGAGAGAGAGGCCCCCGAGAACGCCTTTCTCGGGGTGAGAAGTAAAACCCAAGTCCAGTGTGGTGTGCGATGGCATTGGCACGGAAAAGAACCTCTCTCTACTATGCAACCGCTGTGCTCACTTATCGTCGGCCCGCTGTTGATTGCGGGGCACTCCACCAAACTCTTACACCTGGGAATTTTGCCTCATCGACCCCGTAGCATATTAGAGTGTTCTTTTCCGTGCAGTGGTGACATCGTGCACTACACAGGATCTCGGTTGTACTTCTTATCCGACGGAAATGGCGCACTCGGCCCTCCCCTCCCTACCTCTCTTTGTGTCTCCGTGTCTCTCTCTGTCTGTCTGTCTCTCTGTCTGTCTGTCTCTCTGTCTGTCTGTCTCTGTCTGTCTGTCTCTCTGTCTGTCTGTCTCTCTGTCTGTCTGTCTGTCTCTCTGTCTGTCTGTCTCTCTGTCTGTCTGTCTCTCTGTCTGTCTGTCTCTGTCTGTCTGTCTCTGTCTGTCTCTGTCTGTCTCTCTGTCTGTCTCTCTGTCTGTCTCTGTCTGTCTCTCTGTCTGTCTGTCTGTCTCTCTGTCTCTGTCTGTCTCTCTGTCTCTGTCTGTCTCTCTGTCTCTGTCTGTCTCTCTGTCTGTCTCTGTCTGTCTCTGTCTGTCTGTCTCTCTGTCTCTGTCTGTCTCTCTGTCTCTCTGTCTGTCTGTCTCTCTGTCTGTCTGTCTCTCTGTCTGTCTGTCTCTCTGTCTGTCTGTCTCTCTGTCTGTCTGTCTCTCTGTCTGTCTGTCTGTCTCTCTGTCTGTCTGTCTGTCTCTCTGTCTGTCTGTCTCAACCCACCTCGATCCAGTATCGAACCTGGAAATTGTTTCGTTGGTGGCTTGGGGCCCGTCAACTACAAGGTCATTAGCGCCCGTCCACTGCGTAGTTCTAATGCAGAGACGGTACACAGTGCGACGATTTTTGTGTATTAGTGATGCCAGGCTTCCCGAAGCGGCCACCCATGTTAGTACTAGCTGGCGTTGCGTTGCTTAACTTCAGCCGCTCCCTAACGAACTTGAAACCACTGACGCAGTAGTAGAGCACGCTACTCTCTGCACCACCGAGGGGGGGGGCCCTTTCCGTCTAGTGCAATATTAACACACATTTAATGAAGAAGAAAGGCAGAGCGTCGTTGCTGGTGACGTCACATCCGACATAATTATCTCTCGCTTAATGACAACATTACAAACCACAGAATTATGATTTGACATTTCTGCATCTGTCTCTTCCCACAACAACATGACAATTAAGGGAAGAAAAGGGGCAGAAGAACAAAGACGGGAAGGGGAATTGAACCTGCCCTATATCTGTGGTTGGAGTGGGCACATCATCAACATTAGGGCCCTCTTCATATCTAGGGAGAGTCATTATTTCGACAAGTCAAAAATTTAAGGCATCATTGACGGTTGACCGCAGACGACCCTTAAAAATGAAGAGCGACGGAGGCGCATAGCGACGACGTTAGCAGTGTGGATGTCCGGAAACGGGACCAAACAGGTTAGTGTACCTATTATAGACACGAGTGACGGTGATTCCAGGTTCGATCCCGACCCAAAGACGGTGGGAGCATGAGAGAATAAGAGGCTGCACCAAATGGACGATCAATCTCTGATGATTGAGAAAACGGAGAGAAATAAAGTCGGTTCCTCGTCACGCAGTTTGCAGCGTGTAACTCAATCACCCCGTCCCAGTGCGCCGAAACAGAGCCTTGCCTACCAGAGAATGTGAAGACGGGCAAAATTCTCAGGTGCGTAACAGTTCGCCCTCCCACTGACGTCGGTTGAGGGACAAAACAACCAAAAACAAATAGCCCGATGATAAATAAGCAGAAAGTGGACTGCCGCATTACGTGTGCGGCGGCACCCAACAACATAAACGAACCCTTCTCCCATGCACCGCCAGTGGGACAAAAATGGGCATCCTACCCTCTTGCGGGCGGAAGAACGGGTACTGGTGATACTGAAGTATTACTTAAAAGATTATAGGCTTACGTGATGTCCACTTGACAGAAGAACAAGAAGCGACGAAGGAGGAAGAGTTATAATAATAAAATTCAGACGTCCCATCTCGAAATCCGAAGAGAGGTCAAAGGTTAGTGCAAATAATCACGTCACAGACGTCAAGGATTGGAGAAAACAGGACACCGCACAACTATTTATGGCCACACGAGTGGGATTTTCGGCTTTTCGGACAGGTGGAGAGCCAGGAAACATAACCATAACCGAAAGAGACGCCCCGAGTACGCCTTCCTTCGGATGAGAATTAAAACCGAAGTCCCATGTGGTGCACGATGGCATTAGCACGTCAAAGAACCCTCTCTACTAGGCAACGGGTAGATGAGAGGCAAACATTCCCAGGTGGAGGAACTCGCCCCCTCCCTGGCATCGGTTATGGTTCGTTGGTGCTTTTGGGCTCTTCAACTACAAGGTCATTAGAGCCCCGTCCACTGCATAGTTCTAGTGCAGAGACTGCACAGACACTATACTAATGTGACGATTATTGGGTATTAGCAGTATCCAGTTTTCCCAAGCGGCCGCCCATGTTAGTACTAGCTGGGGGTGCGCTGCTTAACTTCAGTGATAAGGTGTGCCCAACGCAAAAAGCCGCTCCTTGGCATCGATGGAGTGCCCTAGGGAACAGTAGACCGACGATCATTAAGTATAGGGGCTGCAGCCTTGGTCGGTGGCAGCCGGCTGCGGAAAAAAAAACCGTCCAACACATCACTCTTGTGTCCATTCAGAAGGATAAGATGGGTACCCGACCCTGCCACAGGCGGGAAAAGGGTTAGGAGTTGCTTGCTATAAAGATATTAAATTTTCCTTCAATAAACTATCACACAGTGTGTATGTGTATCGAGTGTGAAGAATACGAGCGGGGGGGGGGCGGTCCGAGCGATCGGACAAGACCTGCAGAGGAGGGAACGGCCCGAGGGATCGGGCAAAGGCTGCGGGGGAGAGAATGCAAGTGGGGCAAAACAGTGAAGTGGAGGGAGAGGTCAGACAGAGAAGGATGGGATATCAACATCTTCGGCAGTCACAGATCAATATTATCTATTCCAATAGATGGGAGGGGGCTGCGTGGCTCTATAAGAATTTGGCCAACGGTCAGTATTAGTAGCAGCAGCAGCAACAACAACAACATCCTCTCCACACGACGCTACCATACAGGAAAACAAAATGAAATTTAATAGCATCCATTTCCAGCGTATAAAATCTACGCTTAAACATGCGACACAAATTCCGCGTTGTCGATGGACCGACCACCAGGTGATTAACTGCGCCACAACACCAACTGACCATCAAAATTGGATAAAATGACCAGCAGCTCTAATATATAGATTTACTATGTGTGTATATGCGCGGGCGCGAACCATTTATTAAGAGGTAGGAGGAAAAGGAGGCAGCAGGGAAGGGGGCAGAGAGGCAGGTAGAAAATGGGGATTGGGAATAAAAGGAGACGGGGGGAGGGGGCAAAAAAAAAAAAAGAGGCACTGAGAAATTGCCGCACTAACGAACGGGACGGGGTTCAGTCAGAAGATGGATAGGAGTCCAAGTCAACACCCACCAACCTCAAAACGATTGTTTATCGGTGGGAGCATATTACACTATATGTTACCCGTCCCGTCGCCGTCGTCGCCCATTTTCACAAATTGGACATTAAACCTGACTTTGTAATATTCACGCTGTTCATTACGGTAACACATGGTCGTTGGTCGCCTTTTTACGCAAATTGACGCATGCCGTTTATGCGACACCGTAAACGACGTTAAATTCAATAACACTCACCGGGAAAAACAACAACAACAGGAAAAGGAGTGAGCGACACACACAATGACTGACAATGAAACTTCAATTTGTGAATGGATAGGGGGGGCGCTAACAGACGAATGAAGAGAGGTGTGTGTTTCAGGAGAGGGGGGTAAGATTAGAGTAACACATCGTTGTCGTTCCAACTCAAAAAAATTCAACACTTCCAAATAAAAACACAGTAGGCCCTAGTTGCAGAAGACATCAAAACAAAATTTACGGTAGCAAGACGACCATATGCGATTGTAACTACTACGGTACTACTACAACTACTGCCTCCTTTTTCCGCCTATGGCAGGGTCGGGTACCCATCCTGAGCTTCTACACATTGGGAATTCGCTTCATTTTCCCTTTGCAGAGTAAAGAGACAGAGAGAGATCTTACACCACACAATAGGGCACCGGCTTTAATTCTCATCCGACAAAAGGCACACCCGAGACCTTTCTCTCTCCTTTTCCTCCTATCTCTCTCTCTCCCCTTTCTCCCTCTCTCCTCTCACACTTTTTCCCTCTCTTTCCCCATTTCTTTCCTCTCCCCTTTCTCCCTCTCTTCCCCCATTTCTCTCCTCTCCCCTTTCTCCCTCTCTTTCCCCACTTCTCTCCTCTCCCCTTTCTCCCTCTCTTTCCCCACTTCTCTCCTCTCCCCTTTCTCCCTCT
>JAAFCE010004287.1:1651142-1686649 GCA_013389805.1 Trigoniulus corallinus | reverse complement strand
CTCTCTCTCTCTCTCTCTCGTTGAAAGCGGCTGTATTGCGTTGCACACACCAGTTCTCGTCTAACTGACGTTAAGCAATGCAACCCCAGCTAGTACTAACATGGGTTGAGTGGCCGCTTTGAAGAACTGGGTACCGCTAATACCCAAAAATCGTCGCATTAGCGTAGTATCTATGCAGTGGACGGGGCTCTAATGACCTTGTAGTTGAAGGGCCCTAGAATACCAACGAAACAAAATCTCTCTCACACAAACACAGCAGCAGCACCAGTCCCCGATACGTTCTTTCACCCTCCTGGCTCTGTAACACTCAATGACTGCATCATCATCATCATCATTTCCATATCAGAAAGCTCTTCTCTCAATCGCAAAACTACGACTATATGTTGACTAACTAATCCAATAAGAAGCAAATCTCCTTGAATTATTATTATTAGAAGAAAATGAAATTAGCATACTGAATCATACAGCCTGAGAAAGACACCTCTCCAGCCCATAATCCTCCTCTTCTACCTTCAATAGCACACACAAAACACGTTATCAAAAACACTCAACTGACTTTATGAACATGCCTTCCTTTTCCAATCCAGAAATACTATCCATAAATATTTCATTAAACAGTCGACAAGCGTTGATCTCACAACCCTCAAACTACCATACCGCATTAAATCACGTCAATAGAGAGCTTAAGGGATCCGTTGATGTACAGTACAACGTATGTTACGCAAAACAGACGAATTAAGTACTACGCAGGTGTACATGTCCTTATTAGGAATGCTGCACATGCGCAGGATGTAATTGGTCAATGAGAACTGCACGCGCGTACGCATACATCCGCTAGAACTCTCTAATAGAGTTTTCTAGCTGCGGTTCTATCCGACGTACTCTACGCAATGTAGACGAATTGTCAACTGCGCAAACTCAGATACGGCGTGCGTCTGCGCAGTTCACGATTCGTCTGCATTGCGCAACGTACGTCGGATAGAACCACAGCCAGAAAACTCTCTACTAAGCCTCACGTACGTGCGCATCCAGCAACTCCATAGCAACGAGAAACATTAAGATGGCCATGGAGCATGCGTGTCTTACAATGAACGCGTGCCCGTTGCAGCGCACCTTCACCATGGTGACGAGAAACGTTTCCCGCCTGCGTCCTTCAAAACAGCCACAACTTTAAAAATGGCCGCTTGGACACGTGACCTGCTTTCCACATTCCAAAACAGACGCCATTTAATATATAAAAGTCCACACAGAGCAAAACCTTAAACTCAAACCGGCATAGGTTCGCTTCCTCCTCTAATCATTTACTAATTTCCTGTTTGTCGAGGGAAGAAAACATCTCAACCTACTACACCATCTCCTAAGCTGACCAAGAACAAATACCGGATGCCCCAACACAGTGTTCAAGCACGGCTCCTGGACAACATTTTACGTCATTACCCACACGTCTTGTTCTCTCGGGGATATGAAAAAATTAGGCGGAGGAGTAAGAGTGACGTAGTTTAAACCCGCCGTGGTGGTTAGCTCACTCGGCAACTACGCCAGTAGTTCTAGGTTCGATACTGGACCATGGTGGGTCGGCTTCTTTTGGGCGAGAGAGAGAGGCCGCGAGGGTGCCTTCTTTCGGATGTGAAGAAAAACCGAGGTCCCGTGTGAGGGGAAAGATTGGCGCTTGCACGTAAAAGAACCCTCTCTACTACGCAACGGGTAGATGAGGCAAAATTTCCAGGTGTAGGAGCTCGCCCCCTGGCGTCGGTAGCATTCCCCAAAGAACACTAGACCGACGATAAATAAGCGTAGGGGTGCAGCTTTGGCCGGCAACCGGCTGCAGAAAAAACTATGTCCAATATATCACCCTGTGTCCATTCAGAGGGACAAATGGGTACCCGACCCTGCCATAGGCAGGAAAAGGGTTAGGAGTTGCTTTAGTAAGAGTGACGTAGTGGCTAGCATGCTCGGTAACTACGTCAGTGGTTCTAGATTGGATACTGGATCGAGGTGGGATGAATTTTTTTTTCCATCGAGAGAGACAGGGAGGCCCCGAGTGCGCCTTCCGTCGGATGCGAAGTAATTCAGAGGTCCCATGTGGAGTGCGCGATGGCATTGGCACGTCAAAATATCCCTCTCTACTACGCAACGGGTATATCCGAGGTAAAATTTCTAGGTGGAGAAGCTCGTCCCCCCACCTGATCGGTGGAATTCCCCAACGCACAATAGACCGACGATCATTAAGCATAGGGGGGGGGACGGATTGGAGTTTTGGTCGGCTGGCAACCCAATACAGAAAAACACTGTCCAAAAGATCACTCTTGTGCCCATTCCGCCGGGGACAAGGTGGGTACCCTACCTCCTGCCATAGGCGGGAAAAGGGTTAGGAGTTGCTTTTTGCTTTGTATGATTTATCCCTGATGAGAAGAGAAAAACAAGAGAGAGAGAGAAAGGGGGGGCACCGCTGGGGAAGAATGGAACAAGTCAGAAAATCTGCCACCGGCCACGCAAAACAAAAACGTGGGAAGGGGGGGATAAGTAAGTGAGGAGAAGGGAGACAGGGGGAGAGAGAGAGAGAGATGATGAGTGGAAGAAATAAAAGGATAAAAAATAAATCGTGGACACAGTCAAATTTATTAGGATATTTATGAAGACATACTTGCTGATAACGAGAACAAGAAGAAGAAAAATCATCATTGAGCAAACTTGGGACGGACGACGAGCAGAAGGAGACGAAAACGCCAAGGAGGGTACAGGGATAAGTGACTGAAGGGGTGCGCTGGGGAAAATAAGCGATAACGGAGGAAGAACCCATATATAAAAAAAGTCAAGATAGTTTTCTGGAAAGTCAACTGAAAAAAAAAAAAGAAGTAATATTACAGTCATGCAGTATATATGAGGGAGGGACTTGGGTCCTCTGTTTTTAGCAGACACACCCCTCGTCCCACCATCTTCAAGACAAGAATAATAACCTATAGCCTTATAAAAATAATAAACTTTTCTTACTGCGCATCGTAAATCTTTGAAAAAATGATTATCAGGTGTGATTAAAAGACGACGAAATTGAGTTGATAGGCGAGACGATAATAGTAAAAATTAAAACACAAGCACCCACAGCACCCCACGCATCTAAGATATAAAAAAAAAAGACAGGAGCAACGAGAGAAAAAAAAATGTATAAAATGAATAAATGTGGAGGAACTCCATAAATTGACGACCCACTGACAGGAGGCAGGCAGGAAGAGAAAGAGGCGAACGAAATTCATTGGCACCCTCCTATAAAATACACGATAATATAAAATCGCTACAGAAAGAGAGAGAGGGACCGAAAGTTGAACAATTTAATATAATACGGATGGCCCAAATCCCCTCCCCCTATTAATCATCTCTCACCCAGTATTGACAACAGGGCTCGAAACGTGTCGAGTAATTCAAATCAGCATTTCTACAGTAGGAAGCGAACTCCTGATGATCTACTGATCTACACGCCCATTGTTTGTTGGTGTTTTAGGGGCCAGCCAATTACAAGGTCATTGGAGCCCCATCCACTGCGTTTGTTGCTGTTGTTGATTGGTGTTTTTGGGCCCTTCAACTACAAAGGTCATTAGAGCCCCGTCCACATAGTTCCCGTATAGTTCTTATACAGAGACTGCACAGACACTACACTAATGCGACGATTTTTGGGTATTAGCACTACCCAGTTTTCCCAAGCAGCCACCCATGTCAGTACTACCTAGGGTTGCGCTGCTTAACTTCAGTGATCAGACGAGAACTGGTGTGTCCAACGCAATTCTCCGCTCCCCATCCACTGCGTAGTTCTAATGCAGAGACTGCACAGACACTACACTAATGCGACGATATTTTGGGTTTAGCAGTACCCAGTTGTCCCAAACGCCCATCCATGTCAGTACTAGCTGGGGTTGCGTTGCTTAACTTTAGTAATCAGACGAAAACTGGTGTGTCCAACGCAGTAAGCCGCTCCCTTACCGCATATAACGTCAACGCAGCTAGAGAACCTCCAAGATGTACGCTCTCGCTATTTTCCTGAAACTGGTGAATAACAGTTTAAATCTGTGAGTAAGAAACCAACGTTAAAAGGGCTTCCAGCCAAAAGAGAAATTTCTGATCCATTTAAGTGAAATTCCACAACAACGAGAGAGAGAGAGAAAAAAAAAAGCTAGGGGAAGTAAATCAGGAACTAAATTCACTTTAATTAAACGACCACAATTTCTGCAGCCTATATTCACCATCTCCGGTGCAACCATCGACGTAGTAATAGAGTGGTTAGAAACGAACCCATGAACCTCACCACGAACTAATATCACGCAGACGTCAATGAAACATAATCTGGAATGGATCTGAACCGTTATATATATATGTTATAACAGGAATTAGTAGGTACCATATGTAATTTACAAAACCTCGAGATACTAACGGAATATGATACGCCATGTCCATGGTTTTTACCCTCTCCTTTTCTCTCTCTCTCTCTCTTTTTTCTCTCCAGTTTCCTCATCTGCATTCATCAATCATCAGGATTCATTCACATCTTGTTTGACGACAGCTACTGATATACATCTCTATCGACGACAACAACAGGAATAAGATGATGAAGACGAAGAAAGAAAGAAAAAAAAACGTATAAGAAGACTGACTACACAAATAAAAATTCCGGATCAGTATTTCGGTCTTGATGCATTTTTCTCAGCTTTTCTAAGACAATGCCTCTGATTACGTTTACTTTAAGTGTCCCTGTTAACACAAACACACAACATTAAACGAAAGTTGCAGCACAAGGCAATCTACAGAGGATTTCAATCTAATGTTACAGGAAGGATGTGCCCTCTTCATCAACTTGCCACAAAGGGCACTTCTTGTACACCTCTTTCTTACCTCCTCACACTCACCCTACACCTACCTACCTACCAACCTACCCCTTTCCTCTTCAATGTAATTCTGCAAAGCCAAGGGGGCTGACAGTAAGTATTATACTACAGACACCAGAAAGGAGGTGTCTTAATGAAACGACTTGTTGTAGACTTGAGCTTATTAGTGTCACACAGAATTGAAGCTCAATCTTAAAACACTGCAGCCAACAACACCTTCTTCTTCTCCTCGCAAATCGCCAACGGCGGCAGATCCACCAAAGGTGGACGCTGGACGGACGATACACTTATCTTAATCACCAAAGATTGTGTATAATGGTCACATTTGTCAATGAAACCTGCGTCCATTCCTCTGGGGCATAACTTCAGACACCATATAATTGCAGCAACGGTAGTCATTACGGCTACAAATCAGCATACTGCGTCTATTTACTACGTACGTACGACTTACAATTTCCACCATCTTCCACATTTCTTACAATAACACGACGACATCACTGGACTTCCGAAAAAAAAAAGGATGAGAAGGACGACAATACAGTATACTACATACAGTACACTCAAATTATCAATAATTCCAACTGAATTTCAAAACAGTGTTAAAACTTGACTTACTCGGAACATTATCTTCTATCGAAAAACATCAATTTCAAACATGGCGCCATCAACATTCGATTTTAACAACGACTACAACAACAACAACAGCGTTCTGTCACGCGCAGCAGCAGCAGCATTCTATTATGGCCAGCACGTGAGCCGTTGCACCCGGCACAACCACCAATGCCACGCTTTCAACCGCTTTCACATCGTCAATATCACCATCCCATAGACAATGTACAGAGCGCCTTCAAGCACAACCCGTTCTATTACGAAAACAACTGCCACATCCTATAGCAAAAGCAACTCTTAACCCGTTTTCCCGCTTATGGCAGGGTCGGGTACCCACCTTATCCAAAACAAGGGGCGATCTATTGGCCAGTGTTTTGTCCACAGCCTGAATGGGGCACTCAACCGAGCTACTACACCTGGAAATTTTGCCTCCTCTACCCGTTGCATAGCAGAGAGGGGTTGTTCGTTGACGTGCAAATGCCATCGTATACCACATGGGACCTCGGTTTTACTTCTCATCCGAAGTAAGATGCACTCGGGCTTCCCTCTCGCCCGGAAAGACGTCAACCCACCTCGGTTCAGTATTGAACCAACAACTACTGACGCAGTTACCGAGCGTGCTACCCACTGCGCCACAGAGGCGGGTCTACCATATCATATAGCAAAGCAAGCAACTCCTAACCCTTTTCCCACCTATGGCAAGGTCGGGTACCCATCTTGTCCCTCTGAATGGACATAGAGCGATAAATTGGTCATGGTTTTTTTTCTGCAGCCGGTTGCCTGCCAAAGCTGTACCCCTACGCTTATTTATCGTCGGTGTAGTGTTCGGTGGGGAATGCTACCGACGCCAGGGGACGAACTCCTACACCTGGAAATTTTGCCTCATCTACCCGTTGCATAGTAGAGAGGGTTCTTTTACGTACAAGTGCCATCGTACACCCACACGGGACCTGTTTTACTTCTCATCCGAAAGAAGGCATACTCGCGGCCTCTCTCTCTCGCCCGAAAGAAGCCGACTCACCTCGGTCCAGTATCGAACCTAGAACTACTGACGCAGTTGCCGAGCGGGCTAACCACTGCGTCACCGAGGCGGATTACCACATCCTATAGGGAGTCTCAAAATGAGCCCAAAAAAAATTTACACCTTTTCAGTTTAACTTTTAAAAACACATTGTTATATAAACACTGATAACATTTTGGCTTTACACCCTTTTTGAAAGTAGAGGGCACGAGGGGGTTACATTGCACACGGCACAGGTTTATTCTTTCATTAGAAAAATCAAAATGTCGGCTCATTTTGTGGACGACCCGCCTTGGCGGCTTTTTTGTTGTTTGTTGGAGTTTAAGGTCCCGTCAACTACAAGGTCATTAGAGACCCGTCCACTGTATAGATCTAATGCATATACTGCACAGACACTACACTAATGCGACGATTATTGGGTATTAGCAGTACCCAGCTTTCCCGAGCTACCACCCATGTCAGTACTAACTGGGATTGCGTTGCTTAACTTCAGTGATCAGACGAGAACTGGTGTGTCCAACGCAACTCGCCGCTCCCATGCCTTGGCGGCGCAGTGGAAAACGGTTCTAGGTTCGATACTGGACCGAGGTGGGTTGGCTTCTCTACCGGGCAAGGGAAAAGCCCCGAGTGCGCCTACCCTAAGATGATAAGTAAAACCGAGGTCCTCTATGGTGTATGACGGCATCGACACGTAACAGAACAACCCTCTCTACTATGGAACGGGTAAGATGAGAGGCAAAATTCCCAGGTGCAGCAGCTCGGTGGAGTGCCCCAATCAACAGTCCACCGACAATAGGGGTTGAAGTATACGGGTTGCAACTTAAGCCGGCGGTAACCGGCTGCGGAAGAAAAACACTGTCCAATAGATCGCCCCCTCGTTTGTTTGTTTGTTGGTGTTTTAGGGCCCTTCAACTACAAGGTCATTAGAGCCCCGTCCACAGTGTAATTCTTATACAGAGACTGCACAGACACTACACTAATGCGACGATTTTTGGGGTGTTAGCAGTACCCAGTTTTCCCAAGCGGCCAACCATGTCAGTACTAGCTGGGGTTGTGTTGCTTAACTTCAGTGATCACACGGGAACTGGTGTTTCCAACACAATTCGCCGCTCAGATCGCCCCTCCGTCTATTCTGAGGGACAAGATGGGTACCTGACCCTGCCATAGACTGGAAAAAAGGTTACGAGTTGCTTGCTTTTGGCTCATTTTGGGGACACTCTAGATGCAATACAGCTTCCCCATTGTTTATCGTTGAAGTCTCCTCTGTACAGTGCTGAATGGAGATCGAGAATGAGGTTGACATTCAGATTAAAAGCGCCCGACCACATCTTTTAGAGAAGGAGGAGGACGAGGACCGAGGATAAACTTAGGCCCCCCTCCCCTACACTCCCCGCGCGCTCCTCAAACAAATTTAAATTATATCTTCCACACCAATACCATGTCATACGGTATATTAAGTTCACATCTAAACTGCATCTAGGCCGCCCTAGATATGTATATGTAGATTTATAATCATCTTGAATTTGCGTCCGCACTTACATATGAAGTAGTTCAAAGTCCCCAAAAAACGATGCAGTTGTCAGAACCAGTTAATCCCCCAAAACATGATAAATGTAGCAGTATTGATCAACCAGAGGACATTAACAACCCCAGTAGGCCGTCTACAATTTCAACCGATACTCCATCGCTGTTTGGTATCAGGAAGAAGAAGAAGAAGAGGGGGTGTGTGTGTGCGTAAATTTAAAAACCAAGATGTTATAATGATAACCCTATCGTTCTCCTTGTTTTCTCTGTCCTCCTCCTCTTCCATCTGCCCGTCCCCAAAATCTTCACTTCTACAACCATCACCCCATTAGCACCAACTCCAAATACGCATTAGAGATAAGTACAAACTACACAAGTACCCATACAGTAGGCCCTATACATACACATTAACATTATAAGCATCATGGAATTCAATTCCATAAATAGTCGCTGTCGCCCCGGGCAGCAGGCCAGGCTCGTCAGTTTCAGGCTCCCTAGGCAAGTGGGTCCATCGCCGCCCTCTCCATTGGGGAACGGCGAGTTGCGTTGGACACACCAGTTCTCGTCTCATCACTCAAGTTAAGCAACGCAAACCCCAGCTAGTACTCACATGGGTGGTCGCTCGGGAAAACTGGGTACTGCTAATACCCAATAATCGTCGCATTAGGCCCTTCGTCCACCGGCGCAACGCGATTGCAATCCGACTCAAAAAAAAATATCGTTTTAGCGTTGGATGGGAGTTGATTCCCAGTCGGACCCTTGCTATTGTGTAGCTGTTCGTCCACCTAGACGACTGCAACGCAACTTGGAATCGAATGGCAAACGACCAACTGCAAAACGAATGGCATGTCAGTTGCATGGGCCTAACCACTGTCCCGTAAAACTTCCTTTCAAACTTGATTGGGATCATAACGCACAGGGAGCGGCGAGTTGCGTTGGACACACCAGTTCTCGTCTGATCACTGAAGTTAAGCAACGCAAGCCCAGTTAGTACTGACATGGGTGGTCGCTCGGGAAAGCTGAGTACTGCTAATACCCACTAATCGTCGCATTAGTGTAGTGTTTGTGCAGTCTATGCATTAGAACTATGCAGTGGACGGGTCTCTAATGACCTTGTAGTGGATGAGACCTAAAACACCAACAAGCAAAAAGCCCTCTTCATTCTATTTAATGCTGTTCTAAACTGTCCGAGCGTCCCTCACGCCCTTTGGCATTTTTCCCCATTGCCAAAGCATTGCTATGACTCTGCAAGAAGGGGCCTCGAGAAAGCCAACAATTAGAAAACGTCCCACCAATAAGAGAAGTTTGGGAACTCCAGGACTATGAACACTTTAAATGACAGATCGTGTGCATGGCAAAGAAGTACCTCTGAAATTAGCCACCCCTTTGAAATTTGACGCCCTAGGCAGCCGCCTGTGCCGGGCAGCCATTGAAGGCCGACAGAGCACATCCTGTGATTGGGGCATGACACTGACTAACCATCAACTAGCTTACAGAATAGCAAACGACCCGCCTTTGTTTTCCTGTTGGTGTTTTAGGGCCTTTCAACTACAACGCTCATTAGAGCCCCGTCCACCGCGCAGTTCTTATGCAGGGTCTACACACACACTACGCCGTTACGACGACTACGGGTATTACCACTGCCCAGTGTTCCCAAGCGGTCAACCACCCTAGAAAGATACTAACTTGTGGGGTTGGGTTGCTCAACTTCCGTGACGATCAGACGAGAGAAACTTGTGTGCACCCAACGCAATACAGTCGTTCAAAGTGTTAGGAATTGCTTCATAAAGTCCCTTATGTAACAGGATAGGGGAAGGGGACGGTGGATGTTTTGTTTTGTTGATGTTTTAGGGTCCTTCAACTACAAGGTCATTAGAGCCCCATCCATTGCCTAGTTGTAATGCAGAGAATGCACAGAGACACAACACTAATGTGACGATTTTCGGGTATCAACGGTACCCAGTTTTCCCAAGCGGCCACCCATGTCAGTATTAGCTTGGGTTTAGTTGCTTAACTTCAGTGGTCAGAGGAGAACTGGTGTGTCCAACGCAATAAGCCGCTTCCCGGAGGGGGCGATGGACGGAACCCGGGAACTAACCGTCTCTACAACTGATAGTACAAATTGCGGCCAAGCTGAGACTAATAACCCCAATAGTTTGACCTCTGAATGAAATTTTCGACACACCCTGCAAGACTGTATCCGTAGTTACCACAGTGCAGTAGCCATCATTTTAAACGCGTCCCGTGCACGGTGATGGTGACGCGTGACGAGAAAGTGACGACAATGAACCAACACACATCAACCCTCTCATTTTTGACGGGAGGTGCATGCGCACAGAAAGAGGAACCTATTTTCTAACCTTTCATAGGACGCTTCATCTAATTACCATAATGGATAATAAAGAGCTGCGTCACATAATTTAAAACAATATGGTGACGAAAAATAATAATAAAAAAATATGTATATGCGGCTCTATCAAATGACTATAAAATGAAGGACTGTGAAATCGAAAAAGAGCCGAAAATCTGGCGAGACGAGGCACACTCGTACAAACCCCCTAACCCCCATCCTCATTTATGCCTCGTTTCACACAAACACACTCTAG
This sequence comes from Trigoniulus corallinus, assembly GCA_013389805.1. Lineage (NCBI taxonomy): Eukaryota > Metazoa > Arthropoda > Diplopoda > Spirobolida > Trigoniulidae > Trigoniulus > Trigoniulus corallinus. The sequence continues at coordinate 1,676,018 of JAAFCE010004287.1, read as the reverse complement.
CTTTCCCTTCACGCGCATAAAAAGTAGATTATTTTGAAAATAAAACTATAGTTGTGACGGAGACAAAAAGAGTTAAAAGAAAACACGCGTGTAGTGATATGCTATTATATGAACGCCATTTTTAAAACCACCACACCCCGGGCTCCCCTCCAACTCTCACACACCTCTGGCTCACACCCGCCTCGGTGTAGTATACGAATCCTGTACTAACTTGGTAAGATGGATATCTCTGTGTCTCTCTCTGCGTATGTCTCTTTCTGCGTCTGTCTGTGTCTGTCTGTATCTCTGTGTCTGTCCCTCTCTGCGTCTGTCTGTGTGTCTGACTGTCTCTCTCAGCGCCTGTCCCTCTCTGTGTCTGTCTCTCTGTCTCTCTCTCTCTCTCTCTCTCTCTCTCTCTCTGCGTCTGTCCCTCTCTCTCTGTGTCTGTCCCTCTCTCTCTCTCTCTGCGTCTGTCCCTCTCTCTCTCTCTGCGTCTGTTCCTCTCTCTCTCTCTCCCTCTCTTTCCGCGTCTGTCCCTCTCTGTGTCTGTTTCTCTCTCTCTGGCGCTCTCTCTCCAGTCTCACAAAGAAAGCATTGCAAGGCGGAAAAAGGAAGGAAAAAGTTGTGTAAGGAGGTCGGGGGAAGTGCAAGAAAAAACTGATCTATAGATGAGATGGAAGAAGGCGGGAAGGGGGGGGATTGAAAGAAGAGACAATGGAAGTGGGTAACTCTCCCTCCAATCCACCTCAATTACAATAAGCTTGTGATATCAAATCCATTATTACTGAAGTCAAATGGATTTTTCTGAACATTTATACATTCATTACAACAAAGCTGCAGCGAGCAACGCATGGCCAGTGATGCGCTGAATAACTGCATAAAATTGGCCTTACGAAAAATCCCACTTAACTTTTAACGGAAAGTAACCGCAGAGACGATGACGACGACTAGGGTCGGTAAAAGACATTGTACACCATATGTCTTCCACTGTCTTAATGCTGTATTAAAAAGGAAAGAAACTAAAAGGCTTTCCTTCACAAAAGAGCTCTATTTTATATTTTTACTGACAACTATAATGACTATAAAACGGGTGCTAGATAATTATTTTACAAAATTGCATGTTTTCAGGCAGAAAATTACAATTTCCAGACATATACTGTATATTCCTATACATCTACATCTCACCGCCTTATTTTTACTGTTAAATAGTCTCAAAATCTCAACATCTTACACAAGACATTTCGGCAACAATTTACAGGGCAGGGCACCTTATTGATATTCATATTCAACTCTGAAAAATAAAAAGGAGTCTTTCTCTCTCTCTCTTCCTTCAGGTTGAAATCAAAAAACATTAAGAAAAATCAAAGGAAGAAGAAGAAGAAAATAGTTATCTTACAACATCTTTGGGAGACAGAGACACCGAGAAAGCGAGAGAGAGAGATAAGTAGAAATCTTAAAATTATACATTTGCTACAAGTAGCCTAGATATCTACTAAAAAAAAAATCATATGAGCATGAAAACTTACAGTATTGCAGAGATCAGTGTAGTCTTATTAAGTGTATAAAGAGGAGAGACATGCGATGAAATCAAATATATCCTTATAAGTTTGAAAGAGGGGAAAAAAAAAGAATTTGTCGATCCGATCGGATATTTTCTTCATTCTCTCTTACCATATGCAAATCAACCAAGCGAAGGTGAAAAATATTTAAGGCACTTTGCCGCCATATTTACAATGCATGCTTGTGTCTATTGCATGAAGAAGACGACGATATGTTAAAAAGAAATTGTTAGTAGAGAGTGTGAAGAAAAAAAAAAGATTGTTTTAGTTATTAACTATCTTCAGGTCTCCCTCCCCCGTTCCCTCTTTTTTTTTATCCCGTTACCAATTTAACTCAGATCACATTTCGACTAAAATCGCTACAGAGAGAAGAACAAGATACAGTTTACGGATTTACTTAAAAGGAGCAACGACGTCTGGCACAAATGGAGCTCATCAATTTTATCAAATTAAAAATGGTAGGAGAAGTAGAAGGAGGACCGTAAGCCGATGATAAAGAAGAAGAAGAAGCAGCAGGAAAAGGGCAGGGGTTATAACACGGTTCGTTGACAAAGAGGTGAAAGAAACATTTTAGGCACGAAAATCAGATTTCGGGCAGCCATTTTCAAACACCTCTTCTTCATTCCATTTTTTTTCAACAGAACAAGAAATTAAGAACAGAAGCACGTGCAGCACGAGCTCGACAACGAGCGACCTGATTGGTAGAAAGGCGTTCTGACGTAGTGAGGGAGGAGGAACCAGCCATCATAAAGAATACAGCACGTGCAGAAGGCGGAGAGAGAGCGCAATACACGCGCTGAAAGATGATTGGTTAGCAAAGGTCGTCATAACGATAACTCATTCGCGGTTGCCAAGCAACGGCTGTAAACAAAAAAAGAACTACCTTATGGCTGACACGCAGACCAATTACATGCATTGAACGGCACTCGTGTCATTCGTGTCCATCTGGGAGACGCTAATGACCATTACTTTCCATCTGAAGAAGACTTAAAAGGGCGGAACTGTCCAACATCCTTCCAAGAAAAGAGGTGAAACAAATATATTAAATGTACCATAGAGAAAGATTTCGACTGCCAACAGTGTAGGAGTTATAGGGAATTTAGTTACTAAAAAGAGAGAGAGAGGAAAAAAATCAAACTGGTGAAAAATATCTTCAATGACATCACGGTCACTTCATTTAATCTTGACCGTCGGGACAGTTAAGCAAGTGACCATTCAAGAAAACATTTAGTCATCAAACATCAACATGCACTCTCAATCATCATGTGCTGTAATATATTAATGGTCTTAATTTCGCCTCATATCTCCTTGCTTGTTCTTCTGAAATGGATATAGCACGAAATGACCAGTGGATATTGCCCGTAATTTCACGATGACCAACAGCGGAAATCCATTTTCCACGAATTTCATGCAGCCGTTTCTTAGCTGGAAGTCCGTTTTTAAAATAAAACCCTGGGCGAGAAAGCCAGAAAAATAATAAAACACTATAGAGGAGAGTGAGAGGGGTGGTGGTCTGTTCAGTTAGCGAGTAGCCTACTGGACAACAGCTGGACGAGCGGCTATATTCCGATGGACACACCAGTTCTTGTCTGACTGATCACTCAAGTTAAGCAACGCAACCCCAAGCTACTACTAGCTCCCCCTGCACTTGGTACAACAGTACTAATACTTGGACGGGGTGGACGCAGTGGACGGGGCTCTGATGACCTTTATAGTTTAAGAGCCTTAAAACACCACCAAAAACACAGCTGGACAATGTCTTCTTATCAGGCAGTGGAATCCTGACTGAATTTGACAGATCAGATGGATACTATCTCTTGTCCATTTCAAGAGTAGTAGTAGTAGTAGTGGTCGTCCAGTCCTGTTTTATCTCCTCCCTAGCCAAAAATGATTTTCAATAAACTGTGATGTGTTGCCCAAAGAATAAGGCCAAAATTTTGGTAGCAATGTTTTAAATTAACTTATGAAGAGAATGGGTGAAGGGGAGAGAGACATGATGGTCAATAACGTCAAAGAGATTAGTAATCCCCTGTATTAATCTCTGTGTGTATGTGTGATGTCCACTCTTTCTCCAACTCAATTACACAGAGATACAGCCCATTACAAGAGTTCATATAAAACAGAAAGTTATCAAAATTTCGAACCTGGGTATTACGTTATCAATTTCATTTCCTACTTTCTGATTGGTTAGTTTGCAATCTACGTACGTGATGCTGTTAACCCCTTCATTAGACCAAAGGGCCCCTGGTCAGTTTGACAGTTGGTATAAGAAATAAAAAAAAAAAAGACCTAGAGGCGAGCAACGAAATGGTTCAATGACAGCAATTCCTAAATGGGCAATATCTGAAATGAGGATTTTGCTCCTTACAGACACACTCATCTCACTCAACTCTCTTTCTCTCTCTCTCTCTCTCTCCCCCTCTCTCTTTCTCTCTGCCACCCCACCCCTGTCATTTCCACTTCATGGACCCCCAACTAAACCCACCCCGTCTCCTTTCTCATAAACAGTTTACGTTAAACGACAAGGTAGAAAATAGGCAAAAATCACCCGAGTGTGCCAAACTCACGACCAAAAATGCCAGCTTTTATTTTTATGAACTGGAACTAATAAAAGTGTTGTATGTGTACTTTGGGTCTTTAATGAACTAGGGCCTACTACTTACTACCAACTGAGCTTGATCCACTACTATACACGCACACACAACACATGGAAATTGAAACTAAACGGGGCGAACTACGGCGCTCCTGTCCTTCTACTTTTCAATGCCGCTTTTGCATAACCTCAATTGAAAACCGCCGACACAAAAAAAAGGCAACATCCCAATCACGAAAACTGGGACAAAATGAAATATTAGACCACAAAGACAATGAGTTGTTGTTTGTTTGATGGCGTTTTAGGGCCCTTCAACTACAAGGCCATTAGAAGCCCCGTTCACAACATAGTTCTTATGCAGAGACTGCACAGACACTACACTAATGTGACGATTTTTGGGTATTAGCAGTACCCAGTTTTCCCAAGCGGCCACCCATGTCAGTACTAGCTGGGGTTGCGCTGCTTAACTTCAGTGATCAGACGAGAACTGGTGTGTCCAACGCAATTCGCCGCTCAAAGACAGTGAGAGAAAGTCGGCTGAGGTGGCATGGGCATGTGATGAGGCGAGAGGAGAGTAAGAGCTTATTAGGTCCATTATGGGACTGCAGGCGATTGGGGAAACCAGAAGTAGGGCAAGACCAAAACCCACGTGGTAGCAGGTGGTGCAAAGGAACATATGCGGGAACAGGCAGGAGTGGAGGATAAGAACCCGTAGACCCGACCCTGCCTCAACTGGGATAAGGGTGAGATGATAATGATGATGGGGACCACAAAGACAGTACACCCAATCCGAACCCCACCTCGGCGGTGCAGTACGTAGCGTGCTCGGCAACTGCGCCAGTAGTTCCAGGTTCGAGGAAGCGGTTTACTGCGTTAGAAACACCCGTTCTCGTCTGATCACTGAAGCTAAGCAACACAATCCCAGCTAGTACTAACATGGGTGGTCGCATTAGCGTAGTGTCTGCGCAGTCTTTGAACTAGAACTATGTAGTGGACCGGGCTCTAATGACCATGTCACACCAAAAAATCAAAGGAAATCTAGGTTCGATACTGGACAGCGGTGGGTTGGCTTCACGCGCGGGTGGGGGTGTGGGGGTTGCAACACCCCGACAAATGAAAATTGCGTTCCCAATCGCTGCCCCGCGCAATCGCCGCTCAACCCCCCCCCCCCCTCCCCCGACGAAAATCCGCGCATGGTTGGCTTCTTTACCGGGTGAGAGGGAGGCGTGAAGTGCGTAGCTGGTGAACGAATCGAAGCGTCCTTAGCAACCGAAACCACGTGCTCGCACCGCCATTCCTGATCGTAATAATAATGAGATAGACTGAAATGTAATTGGTACCTGACCGGTAAAAAAGATAGTCCCGGCCGCGGTTTGAGTGCAGCGTGGACAGCGGAGAGCCAGAAAGAGGGAGGGAGGGTGGTGGAGAGGGGAGGAGAGAATGAAAAGAAATACGATAGCCAGCAACAATACGAGAAACAAAAGAAGTAGCCAATACCCCAACTGACCATTTCAGTTAATGGCAGTGTATTTTTAAAGGTCTCAGGGCGCGCCACGACGTTGAACGACACGTGACCAACGAAACAGCCGCATTATAGAGTGGACAGGAAGAAGAAGCAGAGTTATCGGCCAAAAAGAGTCACAACCTTCAGACTTATAAAACGAGATTAATTTGATCCAATGAAAAAGGTCCATTGCTCGCGCTTTGTTATACATAATCTGCGTCAAGCGGTAGAAGAGGTGGACAACAATGCGGACGGAACGGCCGGAGGAAAAGGGTGGGGTAGAAAGAGGAAGGAGGGGGAGGAGGAGAGTCACCATTTTACTAACGGACAACAACATCATCTCATTACAGGATTTTATATTCATCGCATTAAACACAAACGAGCACAGCAGCTGCAAACCAATGAATGAAAATCGGTGAGAAATGATCACTCGGTACAAGCGACGTCGACTGACCAATAATACTTACTGGTCAACAAGAAGGAGCAGGAAAAAGGAGGGTAGGGGGAGGAATCTCTACAGCAATCACATTTGGCAATCTTACGAGTGTGTGACAGAGAGAGAAAAATGACAATAAGATTAACTTAATATTATTATTAAACACATTAATATAATTACACACTAGTTTGCCTGGTGACGTCATCATTAGTGGAGCGCCGTTGCAAGATATTCATTACAAAAGGAATATGGACGGCAATGCAGCATTTACTCCACATTTCATCTACTAGATTCCTGTTTTAATTAAGTGTCAGCATCAATTTTTATAAAAATAAAGCGAGAGAATAATAAACCAAAAAACAACAACAACAATTTCGATGGGGAAAACTCCATTAGCAGCAACAACAACAACAACAAAGAGTTAATAGGGAATTCCCTATATGAAAGCGACATCATCATCATCATCACCGTGATCATAAATGAAAATTGAGAGGAGAGGACGCGTGAAAATGAAAAAGAAGACTTGTGAAATTGTATTTTTTTAAAATAATTTTTTGTGTGTGTGTGTGATATATATAAACCTTATATATTACGTGACGTGTCGATCACAGAGGAATGAAAACACGATAAAAATCGATGGTCCAATTTTACTCATTCCTCTCCAACACCACAGGAATCCTGCATGTGACCTCCCAATGACGACAAGCATCCTTTTACTCTCCTGATGTCTCAACAACATCATCATCATCATCATCTACATTCTTATTTGACAATGACGACAGAGAGAGAGAGAGAGAGGAGATATCGCCTTCAATATGGGATGGAGAGGAGAGTAGGTACACGAAAGAGGGGGGAGAGACAACTATAACTATACATAGAGAGAGAGAGACCCAAAAACCTGAAATTTAACATCCCAATGCATAGATAAAATTGATGACACTTCGCCACCTCAACAGACAACGTACACAACAAGAGCATCTTGCGGTCGTCTGAAGCACTGTCCATGGAGAAATGAAACTCTGTGTCGCCCTTAAATTTAATTACCGACACCGAAATTGACATGAGACGTTGAAGATTTTTACTCTGATATACATAACTGGATTTCAACGAGATTCCACCAGAAATCGACTAGCACGATAATGACAAATACGGCTACCGAAAAAGGGCGGTGACAACGTGGGAAGGGGACAAAACGTGTAAGTAAACAAGGTGGAATAATTGAGAGTAAAAACAAAAGGTGAAAACGGAGGGAGGGGGGAAGGGGAGAAGAGAGAGAGAGAGTATATTGGGTGTGGATGGAAGAGATGAAAAAGACTGGAAAGAGGATGATGAAGTGGAAACACACATACACAAAACATTGCCAAACTCACTCAAAATTCAACTCCTCCCCTTACACAAGCGAAACTGGTCGTGGCTCTAAATTGAGAACCGCAAAAGTGGCGCGTATCATACTCATTCTCTTAATTTAATCAGCAATTTAATTATAAACGAATACAGGAAGAAGAAGAAGAAAAAAAAATTTTCCCCTGGTATAAAATTGTATCAACTAACAACTACACAGTACTTGACTTTAAGCGAATCTCCTTTCAACTTCCTCTATTGTGTACTTCCAACATTTCTAATCAAAATTATGTATTCACCCTTTTTGTGACTCACTACTTTAACTACTGTAGCAGATATATAACCCTTTGTATAGAGCACATTATCATCATCATCATCATCGTCGTCGTCGTCGTCATCACCACCATTTCGGTGAGTTAGGCCCTTCGTCCACTGGCGCAACCCAACGCGTTTATGGCAGTTACGTTGCGCACATCCCTTCGTCCAACGGCGCAACTCTCTTGCAACTTTTTTTTTTCGTGCAGTTCGTTATTGTAATGTTGTTGTTGCATATGGACAAGTGTGATGACAATGTCTTTATTCAAGGCTTTTTGAAAAATAAAGCGTTCTTTGCAGTGGCGTCGCTAGGGTTGGCGTCACCCCGTGCGGTGACGCCATGGTGTTACCCCCTCTCCTGGAAAAAAAAAGCTGCTTCTTCTGCTTTGATGTCACCCCATTTGTCATGGTGTGAGTGGTGTCACCCGGTGCGGACCTCACCCCCCCCTCCGCACACCCCTTGTGACGCCACTAATTCTTTGCAGGTGGACAAGTGTGTTTACAATGGTGTGTATTGGAAGCGTTCTTTGCTGCATAAGCGTTGCTGTACAAGCGTTGACAATGAAAACTTGAAAAAAGTTGCACAAGCGTTGGCCATGCAACTGACATGCCAGTCGTTTTGGGGTTGGTCGTTTGCCAGTCGATTGCAAGTTGCGTTGCAGTCGTCTAGGTGGACGACCAACTACAAAATAGCAAGGGTCCGACTGGGAATCGACTCCCATCCAACGTTAACGCGATATTTTTTCGAGTTGAATTGCAATCGCGTTGCGCCGGTGGACGACGGGCCTTAGTTTTAGCCACTCGTCTGAAATCAGCAACCATAGCGTATCCCGAAGCCGACTGGTAGAAGAAACACGTGCACCAAACGATGCATCGACGCGGGGGAAAAAGTCGTCACGCGCTATTCAGCCAATCACCAGCGAGAACGCAAACACGTCACTGCCTCCACGCGCTTCGTAGAACGTGCAGTAAACTATTCGAATGCAGAAGCCTTCAACATTATAAAAACGTGGCGGCGGTACCTTCTACTTCATATGATGTCATTACAATTGAAAGCAGCAGTAGACAATCATTTAAATGACGTCACTCTTCCTGTGTTAATAAATTAAATATAAACAATAATCACTGCCAAGACTTAAACACACACACACACGCATACACAGAGCCCCCTCCTTTCAATCTATTAACTGGCAGCCAATTTCTCATCTCCAGTTTGTTCGTACGAGTGTTTGACAAACAAATCTAAGGTTGGATGAATTCGACGGTCGGTCGACCTCACACTCTCCTATTCCCGTCTCAACAACATTGGTCATTGATATCAGTCAACTATATACACGTCGTTCCCGCTGCAAACAAGAATCTATTTTCACTTGTTGTTTCAATGTTATTAGTCGAGAGAAGGTAGGGGGGACAGTGTTCATGTGTTGTGCGAAAAAGGCAGAAAAGGGGTGATTATGGACAGTAGTAGTGGTGGTGATGGTGGTGATGGTGGTGGTGGTGGTGCCAGAAAGCTGTTATCACATATTTGCATAGCATGCCTGCATTTATGAATATACATAGAGATGTAGATCACCATCATGATGACATCGACTACGAATGGGTGTTTTGAAGGACAAACAACGGGGAAAGTGGAGAAGGAGAGAGGGGTACGCAATGAGAGAGATGAACAATAATCCTTATAAATATGTTAGTAAGTCTGGATTAAATTTAGGAGCTTAACGATAGAATGGCCATTTCCTTATTCATTATTAACAGCCCTAAAGAGACTACAGAGCAAAGAGAGAGAGAGAGAGACTGACTGGTGCACCAAAAAGCACCAGCTACTACTACTAATCTTGGACCTACATGCATACATACACACACAAACAGTATATATATACAGTGACAGGATAATGTATGCCGATGTTTCGAGAGGTGATCTAAGATTTGTTTCGACCACGTCATAACATGGAGCTTATCTACAATTCCTGTGTGAACATCTGGTTGTGTCCTAAGGGGTACGGCAACCATATTTAGCTGGAGGAGAGAGAGAGAGTAGGGTGGATTATATATAGTTTTGACTTACGGATACATGATTTCCGCGCACTACAGAGTTTGTGTGAAACCCCTTCATTTTATTCTTCTTCTTCAACTTCAGAAAAGACTTCAGTAGCGAAGAAAAACCAACTGCTGAGAAACAACGGACTTCATTAAGAGAGAGAGAGAGAGAAATAGATCGACTTATAGTCGAAATATGAACACATACACACACACTAGTCTTTAGCTCTCTCATAATTTTAAACATCTCTGTATGGCATCTAGTTGTGAATGTATGTTGTGATAAGCCGTGAGAATGAATATACAGTATGTGTGTGTGTATGTATATAGCCACGACGCAATAGTCATTAGTATTAGTACTTAAGAAATAAATAAATAAATAGTTTTATAGCCTACCAGTCCATAGACACAACTTACACTACACGTTGGCAACACAACCATTTGCTAATAGCGTTAGACTATAACAGGAAGCAGAAGCAGCAACCGACAAACACCGTCGACTGTTTAAGCTAATGTTCCACAAAAATAAAGAAATCTCTGTTATTAAGCGAGTAAATAATAATAGTAATGCATTTTCTCTCTTTCCAGAAACACCCTTTAGCCACTAATTAGACATCGCTACCATTCACTTGCCCGTCTTGATAATACATACAATTCAAATCTTCCTTCCACCGAATTTATAATTATAATGCCAAACGCAAAGAAATGAGATACTATTATTAAGAAGGCGGAAGATGAAGAGAAATGTCAATGATATAGTAGTAGTCACACCATGCATCCACGTACAGTAAGTACAAGGCGCCGATTTTCTTTCCACAACACTATAAAATATACCAAAAAAAAAAAAAAATGCTATCAAGATGAAAAATTTTAAATTCTTCAACGACGGCCAATTGCAAAAGCCGACTGACGAGAATCGCACGTGCAAGACGCGCTCGCGCTCCTCTGACGAAAGTCGTTCGATTCCAACGCCATTTTGAACCAATAAACCCACATCAGCGTCTCTGAATCACGTCAACATAGCGGAATGAAAATTCCAATACTACTATTAAACGATATCAACATAATTGCAATTTTTAAATTAATAAAAATCTTTCTTTTAAACGTAACAAAGATTCGAAATTATTAAAGTAAAACCTGCCTAAACCGGACCTCGTATAAATCGGAAACCTGGCCAAACGGAAAATAAATTTCGGAACGGATTAATTTACCATTGAAAATACTACCCTAAACCGGAAAACTACCTAACGCGGAAACGGAATAAGTTTTGGGAACCGTTTGCATAAATAACCTGACTAACACTACAATGCATGCATTAATTTTGAGTGTGACTGTACATGCACCGAGGTTCTAGGGACCATTACGGCCATATACACACAGAGCAACCCAATACTGAAGCGACGACAATGTAGGCCTACTTTAGAAGACATGTGGGGACAGGGGCTGATGGGGATCTCAGTGCCTCACTGGGGCACATCCGTCAACTGATGCATGATTCAACTTTGCAACTGATGAGGCATTTTTGCATTTGCTATTCCCGTTTCTATTCTGCCAATCCAATCTGCAGTTAGCTAAACTACTGAACATAGGACATTGTCTAAGGGGCAGTGCAGGACCTATTGCAATTGCTACATAGTTTTATACCAAGGGATTCTGAATATTTAAAAATAGTTGGGGGTGCAATTTTTTGAAGTGTTCCCCCCTGAACCGCCTCTGGATCAGCCCCTGTGTGTGTGGGGGGGGGCAGAGTAACTTTTTAGTTTATGGACTTTTATTTTAAATTTCATCATCCTAATAAAAGGTGATCATACTTTTGTACTTTGTTTGATTAAAATACAGCCCTTTGTAAAACGGAAACCTGTGAAAACGGAAAAACAAATTATGGGAACGATCAGGTTCCGTTTTAGAGAGGTTTCACTGTATTACATACGCGCGCACACACGTCTACATTGCGCTATGCAGTAACAATTTAAAACTAACAGCCTATAATATTAGTAGCAGTAGGCAGCATAGTCGAATGTAAAACAAGAAAAATATATAACCTATCTCTCTAACCCTAGACCCATTGATATAATTGATGCAGTATTTTAAAACAATATATCACCTGCCTAGGCCCTAAATTAGTCAAATAACTTTAATTTAGGAATACCATTCCAGATAATAAAACAACTACAACTCTTCCCGCTATAAGAAACAAACATCTCCCTTTTTGTTACAAAGAGAAAGAGAGAGAGAGAGAGAGCCATCTGAGTTATATAACTAATAACCGTATTTATAACTTTTATTCAAACCGTTTTTCTCAACTCTCCTTCATCTCTTTTTCTTCTTCTAATTTCTACCTATTCTTTTCCTCAATTTCTATCTAGGTCTCGCTCTCCTTTTTTAATTATCGAGCTTAAAAGTGGATAATGGAGAGTTTTCAAAGTTTTAATTTAGTGGATGAATAAACTCATTCAACAAAATACAAACCTTTCCCTCAGAAGAAGAAGAAAAAAACCCCAACAGAGGAAAAGAGAGAGAGAGAAAGCTTATAAATAAAAAATCAGATGAAAATTCAGAAAGATCATACGGTAGCGAGAGTTAAGTATACACAAAGTGGCAGTAGTAGTGGTGGTGGTGAGTTAGAGAGAAATAGAGGGTGATGGAGGAATAGAAACAACTTGAGACGAATGCTAAGAAGTCAGACTTCTACCATTACTTTTTTTTAGTAACGTTTATGCCGATGAATTTCATTCAGACTCTTGTCAGCTTGAATTATGGAAATGAATGAGACGTGGAGTAGAAAGTACGCACCTACACGTATGCACGTACAACGTGTGGGGAGGAGGATAAAAAAAAACAGGAGACAGAAGACAGAGTCAAGAAAGAGAGAAAGAATAAAATATCCTCTGGTTCACACTTGACTACCTTTTACATTTCTATTCAACCGCTACTGTTGGATAAAATGATCAAAACCACTACCAAAAACAAGCTCGAACCAATCATTACGATTATATCTTTTTTTTTTTTTTTTGTCTCTATCTCTCCTCATCTTGTATTTTTTTTCTTCATCTCCTTTCGCCCTCATCATCATTGCCTTTTTCTTCAACTCAATCCTTGTACTATATGCATATATAACTCGAAAATGTTTTCTTAGGTATTCCACTGTGTTACATTCTTGAAATAATCCACATGGATTCTCAGCTAACAAAATTAAAGGGGATAAAGAGGTGACATTTTACTTGCCTTGGCTACAAACCTCACAACACCTTTAACGGTAGGTCAATACTTAAATGCACCAAACCAATTTCACTCCATCAACGCGCGTGTGTGTGTATTTATCTACAGTGGCGGTGGTGGTAGATGATGATGATGATGTCTATGACGAATAAAAAAACCCTGCCGTGATGCAAGCAGAATGAAATAACTTTGGTGTCGTCGAGATGTTAATCAAAACACAGTACTACTACTACCTACTACTGTTGTTGTTGCTGCTCCTCTTTCCTGCAATCTTTTTTTGTTCTTCTCTTATATGGTGCCCCTTTTCTGCAAGTTTTCTCCACTCTCTCTCTTTCTAGCCCTCTGTCGCTCTTTCTCCCCGTGTCTCTATTTGCTAAAATGGCAAGCGATTACCCTTCACATGTTAAGAAAACACGACAGATGACATCGTCATCATTTCAGTGTGTGTGACTACGGTAAAAGACATATACAGTGAGGGACGACCATATTGTCGCTCTCCTACTTTCTTCTTCGTTTTTGCTTTTACTATACATCAATCAATCAAACATGTGGATGATGATGATGATAATGACGACGCCGTCGACAATGGCAGCAATAACACATGCTACACATTATTTGCATTGCCATTTTGTGTTTCTTTTTTTTCCTATCCCTCGCCTCGCCATTATAAATAAAAGCCAGAGAACGAATGGTGCGGGCGCCATTTTGGCTCCAGAAGGATTATATTATTAAGTTATTTTTGTAAATCATGAGATATTCTTAAAAGAAACTGAACTTGAAACTTACCCACATATCAAAGAGTGATTAAATAAACTATTAAAAAGTGTAACTGATTGATACATATGATCATTTGCGACTAAAAACTATATGGTAGTAGTAAATCGAATGAGTGTGAAAAACGGTTAAAGAACGACCAGTTCTATTTTTCTTTTGTTCGAAAAAGAACGCCACCGAATTTGAATTCAAAAAAAAGAACGCGAATGTTACTTGGTTGCTATAGTAACCAGTAACGTCGCTCGCGTTACTAGCCAAAGATGTTGTTATGATGCTAAGATATGGCTAGATTGTTCTTTCATGTATAGGTGGAGGAGTTCGCATCTTTGAACAGGTAATTGTGAAGTTAACGAAAGAAGAAGAAAAAAAATAGTAAATAACATTTTTTTCTACTGCATTAATCCCGTTCTTTGTATCTTTTATTTTTTTTTAGAGCGAGAAATGTTGAGAAGTAAGGTATCGGATAGAGTGAAAGACAATGATCACCTTCAGGGTTAAGAAAACAGGTAACCGTCCATGGATACACTCTCTCTCCTCTCTCTCTCTCTCTCGGGAGAATTGTCTTAAAAAATAACGTCAGTCAAGTCGCACGGTGTCTGCCTGCTAGATGACTATCAGTTTGATTACAGAATTGCTGTAAACGGACAAATAATACTGGAAGGAAAGGATGAAAAGAAAAACACACTCATACGAGTATTGCAGCGTCAATTGCCGAAAAAAAGAGGTTTGCCTGGATGCATACAATTGAGGAGTAATGGTACAGTAAGTACTTGCACTACTGCTGCTGCTATAAAGAGAAGATTCACTGCTTGTTGCTATAGCAACCGGCATTGGCGAAGAGTAAAAGAAATTCTATGATGTTATTGGTTACAGCGCACTGATTACAGACCTTATCACACACGCACGTTTTCCCCCCAAGGCTGCGAGTTCGATTCTGACATTGTCCCCTCCTCATTTCATAATGTCAAATCTATCAATTTGACCTTCTCCCCTTCCTTTCTCTCCCTCCCCCCCCCTCTCTCTCTCTTTACTGTTGTTAATCGTTCAATACTTGGTTTCTTTGTACAGATAAAGCGCAAATAATGGTTTCTAGTTGCAGGCGGAAGAAGTCAACTACCAGGCCAATAAATAATTAAATAAATGAAACAACAATCGACTGGGAGTAGAGGATAATAAGTGGACACACACCCCCTAAAGGGGTACAGCACATCATCTTTCCTGTTATACACAACAGGAGATTTTTTTTCATAAATCCTATTAATGGGCGCTTATAGGTGGCGCAGTGGGTAGCCTGCTCGGTAACTTAGTGGAGCTGGGTTCGATACTGGATGACGGAGGTGGGTTGGCTTCTTTACCGGACGAGAGACAGAGAGAGGCCCCGAGTGCGCCTTCCTTCGGATGACAAGTCAAATCGAGGAACCGAGATCCCATGTGGTGTACGGTGGTATTTGCACGTCAAAGAACCTTTTCTCTACTATGCAACGGGTAGAGGAGGCAAAACTCTCAGGTGTTGAAGCTCGGCCCCCCCCCCTCCCCTACCCTCTGGAGTTGGTGGAACGACGATAAATAAGCAAAGGGGCTGCGGCTTTGGGCCGAATGCTAAAGAACGCTGTCCAAAGCGCCTGCTCTAGCACTTATGCCATCCGGACAAAAGGACAAATTGCCGCCCCTTGAAGCAGCGCTCTGTTCTCACTCTTACAGCCAAAATGGCGTCCCGGACAAACGTCCGGCTTGCCCCCCCCCCCCTTAGAGCGGGTCCTGCTGTTCAACATATCACCCTTGTGTCCTTTCAGACAGACTAGATGGGTACAGTGGCGTCACTAGGGTTTGCGTCACCCGGTGCGGTGACACCATGGTGTCACCCCCTCTCCCGAAAAAAGCCGCTTCTTCTGCTATGGTTTAGATGAGGCAAAATTTCCAGTTGTAGGAGCTCGCCCCCTGGCGTCGGTAGCATTCCCCAACGAACACTAGACCGACGATAAATAAGCGTAGGGGGTGCAGTTTTGGTCGGCAACCGGCTGCAGAAAAATCTATGACCAATATAAGGCCCTGTGTCCATTCAGAGGGACAAGATGGGTACCCGACCCTGCCATAGGCGGGAAGCGTTAGGAGTTGCTTTGCTTGTTTTCTGCTATGGTGTCCCCCCATTTCTCATGGTGCGAGTGGTGTTACCCGGTGCGGCCCACACCCCCTAGTGACGCCACTGGATGGGTATCCGATCCAGCCATAGGCGGGAAAAGGGGTTAGGTGTTTCTTTGCTTTGATGGGGTGCTATAGAAGTAAACCGTTATTTTATTCGCTCAACCCTTTCCTTTAAAAAAGACCACTTCATTCCAAATCGTCATCATACCATTATCCCGCCTGTGACAGGGTCGGATCTGCCGGTTCTAGTCCTCTACGCCCGCTTATCTCCCGCGACAAAGTGGGACGCATTACGTCATCATAATGACCGCCAGATCACGTGCCCGTTTTCTGGCGAACGCATGCGCCGAAACGTTCTTCATCATCATCATCCGCAACGTCAAGATGGAAGTAACCATTTAAAGACAGTTTTCTTTAAAACTAATTTCTTTAACTAATAACCGATTTCATCTGTTAATGTGAATGAAATGGGCGATCATATCATTTTTAGAAACAAGAGGAATGTCCCAAAGACTATTTTGAAAGAGAAAAATAAGCACTTTTTGAATTATTTGAACATTTTTGCAATTCTTCATTCGAACACTACTACGCCTCACAGGACGCCATTTGTAATGTTTCTAACAAAAAGCTATCTAAATGACATTTGAAACTCGTGTGTGACAAGACGACCAGAGGGAGAAAAAGCAAACAACAAAAAAAAGAGACAGGTAGATGAATATAATTCGTTAGTTGTATATTTTTTGTGTGTGTGTTCAGTCGATTTCTTAAAATGTGTCAAAATCAAACTTGGCGAGAACCCCACGCCACACAAAACACGAAAGAAAAATTTGCAACAATCTCTCATTCTGAATTAAACTTTGGCTTTCGTAGAGAGTATCGACTATTTATATAAAACAAAATATATAAATCTGTGTTGCAATCTATGGACACATGCACAAAAATCAATCTAAATTGCATCCCTTTCTCGCCTTCTTCCCAAAGTCCTATATAGAAACTTATGAAACTAACATCCTACTCCTCAGAGTCGAAAATTGATTTTGGCAAAATTCAATGTCTCGAATCAAAGCATACTATTTTTTTTTATACATTCTTGATACAAATTTACTTTCGTATATATATATATATACAGTATTTCTTTTTCTTAAAAAAATGCACACAGAGAGAAAAGAGACGCGATCGACTCTCTAGATTACAAAGAAATTTTCAGCCTCTGGAATCGGATAAACGTTATTATAGAAACATAAGGATATTTCTATTTGCTCACTTGGTGGGCAAAACTCACACCGTTGTCTTCTCGACATTTTCTTTTATTTATTAAATATATGTATATAAAACTGGAGTAAGAAAGAAGAGACGTACCTAACAACCTTTTGTCCTAGAGTTTTTTCTTTACTCTGGAGGGAGCCCTCTTCCCCCAATATGTGTATCTCATATGTTGATTGTTTCTAAGTAGACCGACTTCCAGACAATACAACAACGTAATAAGGCGACAGTAGGTCCACAAACGTCTAGTGCAAGAAGAAGAAGTAGCACTCAACGTTTGGTTTTCATCATCCTCATAACCTTATCCCGCCTGTAGCAGGGTTGTAGCCCTCCAATCCTCTCTATATTCCATCACGTCGCCTTCCACCCCGCACACTATCATATCTTTAGGAACAACCATGTTCCTACGCCTGGTGTTTAGAGGCACTTGGGGCCTCTAACCACCAGCATTCCTGAAATGGACCTAACGAGCTCATCCTCCCCTCTTCTCATCACGTGTCCATACCACCTCAGTCTACTATCCTCCTCATTTTTTTTAGCTATGCCCCGCCACCACCCCCAGGCTACTCCAGGAGTAATATACTCGTTCCAAATCCTATCAGCACTCGACACCCCACTCATGTATTGCAGCATTCGCATCCCGGCTACTTTCATTTTATTGACGTGGGTGACTCTTCCTCACTGCCCCCCCCCCCTCCACAACACGCTGATTCATACAGCATAGCTGGCCTAACCACTACCCTGTAAAACTTCCCTTTCAGTTTCAACTTGATTGGGACCCTCACTCAGGTTTTCACTTGCCTCTCTCCACTTCAACCATCCCCCATTGATTCTATAGGTCACGTCCGAGTCTATCTCCCCCCATTGTTCTGGAACAGTAATCCCAAGTACTTTACCTCTGGCATCGTTGTCACCACCTTGCCCCCAGATATTACGTCACCATTACTTTCCAATCCTTCCCAATTGAAAGCTAAATACTCAGTCTTCTCTGTGAGATCCCTGTCCCATACTCTCCGTCCCAAAAACCAAAAAGATCGCAGGTCCCAGTGAGAGGTCATTGATCCCCCTCTCCCTGCAACCAAGTGCTGACCATTGTTAACATCATGGTGCTATCAGGTCAAGCATCCCCTTCCTGGGGTCACTGGTAGGGGTCCCCAAAAGGTGATATAAAAAAGATACAACTTCCTCTCATCCCGTTCCTTTGCTCGTGCGTCAGTTCGAATGGTTCAGCCAGTCTGCGGATTACTATTGCACTGTAACTATCATGAATAAAAAATCGAGAAAACTACCACACCGGTCTCTAGGTCCTTTGGCCTAACACGCGATGCAGTCTGCCCTGACGGTGATGACCACCCACACCACATCTTCATGTTTATCTTTAGCTCCCCTCCCCCTTTTCTATCGCTGCTCTAATGCCGATTAGTCCATTCTCTACTCGTTCTCTGGAGTTCCTAAGTTTCCCTACTTTTTGTTTCGTTGGAGTTTTAGGGCCCTTCAACTACAAGGTCATTAGAGTCCCATCCACTGCAAAGTTCTAATGCAGAGACTGCAGAAACACTACATTGATGCGACGATTATTGGGTATTAGCAGTACCCAGTTTTCCCAAACGGCCACCCATGTTAGTATTAGCTGGGACTGCGTTGCTTCACATCAGTAATCAGACGAGAACTGGTATGTCCAAAGCAATAAGCCGCTCCTTAAGTTTCTCTACATCGTCGGCGAACACCATCATGCACTGAAGGGCCCAGTCTCCTACTCCCGTCAGCAGCTCGCCCATAACCAGAATTAAAAGGTAGGGACTTTGTGCTGAACCATGGAACCTTCCTTCCTACCCTAACCTTCACTAGGAAACTTCCAGTATTTCCCACAAGGTTATTTATTATCCCAGCAAGAGTATTGGAGTCACTCGTGTCAAAGGGCATCTTGCTTAGAAAAAGAAGAAGGAAACCTAAACACGTCATCGTTCTATTCGGATGACCCGTTCCATGGCAACAAGGACGCTCTAGAAAAAAAAAGACCACCGATCGAATGGAGACACGCGCAACGCTGCGCGTGAACTTGTTCTAATTCTTTAGCGTCGTCGTCTTCATTGTTGTTGTTTGAAGTCGCCATAACGAAAGACTTATTTTGTTATAAGCCGCCACGAAAAAAAAAACGACAAGAAAACCTGTTTCAAATGACAAACCGAGTGACCAAGACTTAATCGAAGATTAGATTTATGAAATCTATCCATACTTTTATTGAGAATATATAAGAGGAAGGTTTATATTTGGCGGAGAATTTCCAAGAACAATGGAGGATGAAAGGAAAAAAGAACTTGTGTCCGCCATTAGCAAATTTATTTTTGCCTGTGACAAGACGGGAAAGAAGTGCGATACAGAATAAAAAAGGAAAGAAGAAGACGACGACAGAAAACCAATTGGTAGTAGGATGGGTTATTTCTTTATATTGACACAATAATAAGTCTATTTTGCTTCTCAAGTTGAAGCGGAAATTAACCTATCTAGTACGATTTTGCGCCATCACACTAACCAATCTAGTTGATGCCCCCTCTTCCCCTTTAGTGTGCACCTTTTATAATATTTTTTTTAAAGTCAAACACAAAAGGAGGCAACATCGAAGCTGATGAATATGATGGGAGTAGAAGTCGTAGTCGTAGTAGTCATTGTGGCAGAAAATCATGTTTCCTGCTGAGAATGACATTTACATAATGAGTGCACTCTCATCAATTAGTCGCTACTAACGAGAATATTAAGTGTCCGGAATAAGATTTCAATACTTCGCATATGACAAAATGCTTTATACTCTTTCTTTCTTCTTTTTTTTTTCTTATTTTTCATTGCAACCGCTGCCATTCACAATTAACTAACTACTGAACATGCTTTCCACCGAATGGAGGAAAACCCCTAACGAAGGAAAGATCTAATCGGTATACAACTTGTTCATAAAGAGATATTCATTTCAATTTATTAGAAACTATTTTCATTATAAGAAAATGAGCAAAATTTTTTTTTTCCGTCTCCCTGTAAAGGTTCCTAATTCAGGATTGCAGGTGATCGGAAGCACCCGGGGCAGGGGAAGACCGAAGCAGACGTGGGAGCAGGTTGTCTAATTCTAATTGAATACACTGCAAGAAGCCCTGATAGGCCAAATTGGCAGTGGAGTGTATGACTCTCATTCCTAATTTATAACCCATTGAACCCCCCCCTCCCCCTAAGGAACCTGAAGCATAGCATCTATTCTGTGAAATACTGCATACCTGGTATAATGGCACCTTCTTTCAGAAACTCTCTCGCCCTATTCTCACTGAGAGAATTCCATTCCCGAATTACTCTGGGTAGAAAAGACCAGTAATACGAGTCTGTTCGGGCCCCGACCTCATTCAGTTTGAAAAGATGATCCGTAAGGGTATGGTAGTGTGTGGGGTGGACGGGGACCTGGTGGGAGATAGACGGGAGTGGAGGGTTAGAACCCGCAGACCGAACCCTACCACAGGTGGGATAAGGGTATGATGATGACGACTGTAAAGGTTCCTATTAGCCCGCTTCGGTGATGTAGAGCAGTGGTTCTCAAAGCGTGTTCCGTGAAACCACTTCAAGTGTTCCTCAAACATTTTATTGCACAAATAAAGCAATGGAGAGATACTCTGATGTGACCCGCAGTTTCAATGGGGGAGGGGGTCACTGAAGTGGAGACAGGCAAGTGGAGTACTGTGTGATAGGAGGCTCTCAATCTAGTTAAAAGGGAAGTTCTACAGGACAGCGGTTAGACAAGCTATGCCCTATATGGATCAGAGTGCTGGGCAATGAGGACGAGCTACGTAATTAGAATGCGAGTAGCCGAGATGCGAATGCTGTGGCACACGTGTGGCGTGTCGAGAGCTGACAGGATAAGGAATGAGCATATTAGAGGTAAGCCTGGGGTGGTGGACATCGCCGAAAAAATGAGGGAGAATAGGCTGAGGTGGTATGGACACGTCATGCGAAGAGGGGAAGAGGAGCTCGTTAGGTTAATTCCAGGAATGCAGGTGGTCGGTAGCACCAGGGGCAGGGGGAGACCAAAGTAGATGTGGGAAGAGGTTGTCCGTAAGGATGTGACAGTGTGGGGTGGACGGGGAACTGGGGGAGAGATGGACGAGAGTGGAGGGCTAGAACCCGTAGACCCGACCCTGCCACAGGCGGGATAAGGGTATGATGATAATGTAGTAAATACCAAGTGTAGAAGGTGTACAACCTGCTTTAAAATTAATGCTGAATTGTAGGTGTTCCGTGTGCTAGTAAAATGTCAGTTTAGTGTTCCCCAACTTCAAAAAGATTGAGAACCACTGATGTAGAGGTTTCGTAATGGACGACAGCATCGAGATTCATTATCGCACGGGCGAGAGACTGTTTTCATTTCCTGTTGGTGTTTTAGGGCCCTTTAAATCTACAATGGTCAACAGGGCCCCCGTCGACTACGGAGTTGTAATGCACAGCCTGCATAAACACTACGCTGTTAGGACGATTTTTTTGAGTATTAGCAGTACCCAGTGTTCCCAAGCGGTCATCACCTTCCCCCCCCCAACATTCTGCTCCATATAGCATAGCTGGCCTAGCCACAGCCCTGTAAAACTTCCCTTTCAACTTGATTGGGACCCTCCTACCACACAGGACTCTAGTTGCCTGTCTCCACTTCAACCGCCCTCCCTAATTCTTCGTGAGGGACAGAATATGAAAGGGGTAAAGAGAACGGTTTCAGGGACATTGATTTGATTATTTGTTGGTGTTTAAGGTCCCATCAACTATAAGGTCATTAGAGACCCGTCCATTGCATAGTTCTAATGCATAGACTGCACAGACACTACACCAATGTGACGATTATTGGGTATTAGCAGTACCCAGCTTTCCCGAGCGACCACCCATGTCAGTACTAACTGGGGTTGCGTTGCTTAACTTCAGTGATCAGACGAGAACTGGTGTGTCCAACGCAACTCACCGCTCGACATTGATTTGAGATTGTAATTAAGGAAGAGCGAAGACAGAGAAAGGGAGAGAGAGAAATTAAGCAATATTAAAATTCGTATAAGAAATGACACGCTACTTAAGATTGTTTTCTTTTTTTCTTCTTATCTAGACTCTGATGAACTATTATCATCACATTGATGCCAAATATTGAGGAAGAGGAAGGGGACTAGGGCCTAGGACAAAAACATGATTAAAGAAAAACATACCACCTACCCTCAACATCTAGAAATTATACAATAACGCATCTGTTTTTCATTAGTGTAAGTAGATCTAACACAATTAAAAGTAGACGATAGAGCCTCCTTAAGAAATTTCTTCTTGCGAAGACACCAAACAAAAAATTTTTTAACCACCAACAGTAAAATGTCAATGACAACCCCCAACACGCGCACAATAATAACAATAACTGGATGAATGCAAAGGGAGGAGGGAGAGAAAGAGAGAGAGAGAGAGAGAGATGGAGAGAGATGAAGATAGGTTTAGCTAAGACAAGTGAGAGAGAGAGAAAGGGTAAAAATGCGAACAACTGAGCACAATGGGGTGAGAGCGAGGGATGACGTCAAGGAGTTTATTATTATGATACAATACATACTATATTACTACTACAACAACAGCCTAAGTTATTTCTCTCACAATCATTAATCTTCATTAGCAAATATATGGATCTCACTTCATTTAATGAGATTCACGATTAGATTATCACTCTTAAAATAGAAACGGTGAGAAAACAAAGTAGGGGCCCGGCTTGGGTTTCGTTCCTGAAATCTTCCGCGTGTTCCGAGATGGGTAAATAGAGAGAGAGAGACCGAGAAAGGAGGAACAGAGAGAGAAAGGGGGACAGAAAGACAAAGAGAGAGAGAGAGAGAGAGAGAGAGAAACATGGACGTGAAATTGGGTACTTCCAGTAACTAATCGTTCAGCTGAGTGCTAAGTAGTTGGCACTTAAATGGGGAGCGGGTTATTGCGTTGGACACACCAGTTCTCGTCTGATCACTGAAGTTTTAAGCAACGTAACCCCAGCTAGTACTGACATGGGTGGCCGCTTGGGGAAACTGGGTACTGCTAATACCTCAAAAAATCGCCACGTTAGCGCAGTGTCTGTGCAGTCTCTGCAATTAGAACGATGCGGTGGATGGGGGCTCTAATGACCTTGTAGTTGACGGGCCTTAAAATACTAACGAAACGAAATGCCTCTCTGAATGGACAAGAGGTGAGGGAGACGATGACCGTCATGTTGCAGACGCCGCTTGTTGGTGTTTTAGGGCCCTTCAACTACAAAGGTCATTAGAGCCCCCCGTCCACAGCATAGTTCTTATGCAGAGACTGCACAGACACTACACTAATGCGACGAGTTTTGGGTATTAGCAGTACCCAGTTTTCCCAAGCGGCCATCCCATGTCAGTACTAGCTGGAGTTGTGCTGCTTAACTTCAGTGATCAGACGAGAACTGGTGTGTCCTACGCAATCCACAGCAACAACAAAAATGGTAGGAGGGTGAAGGGGGATGACGACGTTGATTCATCCCGTCATCGGATGCTGTATAAACTACAAGTACTAGCGCTAGATATTTCCGGTTCTTTGTTTATGACCCAACAATTGCGTAATGGGTGATGATAAAACAGTTGGTGGAGGAGAAAAATGGATGATGGATCTCTCTCTCCCCTTCCTTAAAGGAAAAAAAAATATTTGGGTAGGGTGCGTAGGAGGAGGAGGAGGAGGAACCAAAAGATGGACGACGAAGACATTCCACGATGATACATCGAAACAAGTGTTGTTGTTAACTTTAATTAGGATAAATTTATTGGAAGAGAAAAACGCTCTTGCCACCATTCTTGTTGTTAATTCAATTTTACAATGTCTTCTCTCTCCCACCTCTCTCTCTCTCTCTCTCTTTCCCAATTCATTATGGGAATAAGTGAGGGGGAAGCAGAATGGTAGAGGAAAAACAACACGTCCCATTACGAGAAGTGAAGAGAGGGGGGGGAAGAACAGGACTACTCTCGAATAGTATAGTGTGGTGGACCCGTGAGAAGATGGAGATCGAGGCGAAAGGCAGTGAAGGTGCAAAGTGAATTGTAAGTACATACATACAACCCCCTTCACGGAGATTAACTGACAAAACCAATGTTCGTGAATATATATATAGATCTTTTTTTTTACATCTCTAAATCTGAAATTGACAATTTGCAATTCAGATATGTGTACTCGGGAATCGCCTTCTGCCTCTCTTTTTTGTTTTCCTCGTCCTCCTGTAGTCCCCTTCTCCCCCCCCCCTCTCCTTGTCTCTCACTCACTCTCTGTGGTGCATTTTTGGTATTTTGCCAGTTCGCACAGATATATGAATATTAATGAGAGTCTTCAACATTTTGTTATTTCGACATTTTAGGGCGACCCTCACACATCTCTAGATACAAGTAGAGGAGAGAAACACACAACACCGGAAGAAAAATAAGAGAAAGAAGTAAGAGGCCATAGCTCAAAACTAAATGGACCATTAAAATAAGGAAAAGACCTCTTTTTCCGTCTCTCACTGCAAAGATTGGGATCTTGTCGCATATAAAATGTAAGTTTTCATATATGAGTGTTCATTAAAAACCTCTTTTGTTCTTAAGACTCCGGTCCAACTGCTGTAGGGAGTAGAGATGCACACGAGCAGTGGACGCGAGAGAGAGAGAGAGCATAAAAGGATGAGGGTTGGGGGGGGGGGGGG
>JAAFCE010004287.1:1625829-1651042 GCA_013389805.1 Trigoniulus corallinus | reverse complement strand
CCCCCCCCAAAAAAATCGTCGCATTACCGTAGCTACGTCTGTACAGTTCCTGCATTAGAGCTACGCAGTGGACGGGGCTCTAATGACTAGGATTTGTCGGTTTTGAAAACCGGTTTTCAACACCCATTTGTTAACGAAGACTCTATAACCGGAAAACCGGTTATTTTTTCCAATAAAATGTCGGTTTTTGTATAAACCCTACTAATGACCTTATAGTTGACGGGCCCCTAAACATCAATAAAAACCAACCGAGATTGTCATTGCTGGGGGAAAACTGAAGTGTAACAATCGTCTAAATTCGGGAGGAAGGACCATTCATCACATGCGTAAGAATATTAGCATTCGCTTCGTTGAGGGTCTTAGGGCCCCTTCAACTACAAAGGTCATTAAAGCCCCCATCCACTGCGTAGTTGTTCTGCATCTGTGTCAGTGGTCTCCAAACTTTGTCGACTCACGGGAGCGGCGAATTGCGTTGGACACACCAGTTCTCGTCCGATCACTGAAGTTAAGCAACGCAGCCCCAGTTAGTAGTGACATGAGTGGTCGCTTGGGAAAACTGGGTACTGCTAATACCCAAAAATCGTCGCATTAGTGTAGTGTCTGTGCAGTCTCTGCATAAGAACTACGCGGTGGACGGGGCTCTAATGACCTTGTAGTTGAAGGGCCCTAAAACACCAACAAACAAACAAATCGACTCACGGGGACGCTCAGAACTAGAAGATGTTTTTCTGTGGGAGAAGGGGGGGTAACCCCATCCCACCTTTAAAAAATACGTATATCTTGCCGCTGCTAACGAATTTTCATTTTGACTCGCGGAACCCACAGAGATGTATTACGGAACCCTGGGGTTCCGCGGAACACAGTTTGAAGACCGTCGATCTATGTCAATGGGGCAGCTGCCGCTTTCGTCCATGTGCCCTTTTTTTCTTGCATGTGAATACTCCGTGGTTAGGGAATATCCACGCCCTGCCTCACACTGTCCCTCGGTTACTATGTCCATTTGGGCTCCTTGTCCGCAACTTCTTGGAACTTCCCATGAGACACATGGATGACCTAACAAAGACAATACATACATAGACATCTCTCTTTTCAAAGTGAGATTAAAATTGCGAAGAGAATGTTTGGTCGGGTTTTCGTTTGTTTATCCTCCTCGGTTTGTCCACCGCCGTTGTCCTATTGTCCGAATTGGATTTCCAAGTGAATATCGTAAAGCTTTCCTCCTGCTTCCCCCCAACCCTCTCGTCTTTTTAACGTCCTTTTTTCCAAAAGGAGTATACAGAAACGTCTTCATCCTCCTAGTCCTCCTTCTTTTCCTTTCAAGAAGGACAAGGGGATGAGTTGATAATGTCTATCATCCCTAAAAATCGCCATAATTGGATTTAATCGGACATAAAATCTGATGAAAATATCCACTGTTTTAAAACCTAATTTCATTTGTGACCGGATGTCTTGCAATGAATGAGATGAACAGCAGGATGAAGAAGAAGGAGAAGAGAAGAAACAGCGGAGGAGAGAATGGACCAAGTCAACGTCTTTATTGACAAATGGCGATGCTCATTCGTCTGGAATGTGAATTGCAACCGTGGACTCTTCATCACCTGGCTGACTACTACTGACCACTGGCGCTCTCTCTCCCTCCTCCTCCTCCTCATCAGCATCATGACAGAGAGCGAGAAACACGGGAGGGGGGCAGGAATGGAGACGGTGGTACAGAGACAGACAAAGAGAGAGAGAGAGAGAGAGTTAGGAGGAGAGACCCCGAGAAAGACGGAGAGAGATGGGCAGACAGAGAGAAACCACTGAGCTCGGGTCAGGGGCGAATCTGACAGGTCTGACAGCTGAAGAGGGGGCTTCAATCACGTCACCAAAAACAGAGATAGGGAGAGAGAGAGAGATAGACAGAGTGGTCACTTGACACAAACGTCCCCTCTCGCCCCAACCTTCCCTTTCAAACCGGAAGTCACGAAAATCAATTTCTGAAAATGTTGAAGTATAAATCAGTTTATAATATTAGCTAGTAAAAGGAAAGCAACTCCTAACCCTTTTCCCCACCTATGGCAGGGTCCGGCACCTATCTTGTCCCTCTGAATGGACACAATGGCGATCTATTGGATAGTGTTTGGCCACAGCCGGTTGCCGACCAAAGCTGCTACACTCCTATGCATATTTATCGCCGGTCTACTATACCTGGAAAAATTGCCTCTGTTCTTACCCGTTGCCTAGTAGAGAGGGTTCTTTGACGTGCAAATTCCCATCGTACACCACACGGGACCTCGGTTTTGCTTCTCATCCTGAGCATGCTGCTCTCTCGTGCCGGGTAAAGAAGCCAACCCACCTCGGTCCAGTATCGAAACTAGAACCACTGACGTAGTTCCCACTGCGCCACTAAGGCGGGATTTTTAATATTAGCTATTACCTGACATGATGATAATGATGGGGCACGAACCTGACTCCTGTCGCAGTGTAGTATAGTTATAGTGCAAAAGGTCAGACACCATGCAATATTATAACCAACAAAACAAAACTCCTAACCCTTTTCCCGCCTATGGCAGGGTCGGGTACCGATCTTGTTCCTCTGAATGGACATAGGGTGATATATTTGTCATAGTTTATTCTGCAGCCGGTTGCCGGCCAAAGCTGCACCCCTACGCTTATTTATCGTCGGTCTAGTGTTCGTTGGGGAATGCTACCGACGCCAGGGTGGGGGCGAGCTCCTACACCTGGAAACTTTGCCTCATCTACCCGTTGCGTAGTACAGAGGGTTCTTTTACGTGCAAGTGACATCGTACACCCCCCCCCCCCACACGGAACCTCGGTTTTTTTACTTCTCATCCGAAAGAAGGCGCACTCGCGGTCTCTCTCTCACCCGAAAGAAGCCAACCCACCTCGGTCCAGTCTCGAACCTAGAACTACTGACGCAGTTGCCGAACATGCTAACCATTACGCCACCGCGGCGGGTTAGCATTAATTTACCTGCCAAAAATTTCTATTTTGGTTGTGTAATGCGGTGTTGAATTAGTGGGGGAAAGGACCGGCATCATCCTCCCTCCACACACACAGACAATTCAGCCAATATTTCCTGCGGGCTCCAGACGCCCGGCCGGGGTTTCCCCCGGGGGGGGTCCCCCCAGTTAGAGCATGTTCATTGGACCCGCAGACTCGACCCTGTCACAGACGGGATAAGGGTATGATGATGATAACCTGACATGATAATGATGATTTTCGTTTTCTGTGTGTCTGTGTCTTCTTGAACCCGCCGCGGTGGCGTAGTGGTTAGCACGCTCGGCAACTACGCCAGATGATAACCTGACCGATACTGGACCGTGGTGGGTCGGCTTCTTTCGAGAGAGAGAGAGAGGCCGCGAATGTGCCTTCTTTCGGATGAGAAGTAAAACCGAGGTCCCGTGTGGGGGTGTACGATGGCACTTACACGTAAACGAACCCTCTCTACTACGCAACGGGTAGATGAGGCAAAATTTCCAGGTGTAGGAGCTCGCCCCCCCCCCTGGCGTCGGTTGCATTCCCCAAAGAACACTAGACCGACGATAAATAAGCGTAGGGGTGCAGCTTTGGCTGGCAACCAGCTTCAGAAAAAAAAAAAAAACTATGACCAATATCTCACCCGGTTGTTGTTGTTGTTTGTTGGTGTTTAAGGTCCCGTCAACTACAAGGTCATTAGAGACCCGTCCACTGCATAGTTCTGATGCAGAGACTGCACAGGCACTACACTAATGCCACGATTATTGGGTATTAGCAGTACCCAGCTTTCCCGAGCGACCACCCATGTCAGTACTAACTGGGCTTGCGTTGCTTAACTTCAGTGATCAGACGAGAACTGGTGTGTCCAACGCAACTCGCAGCTCCCATCTCACCCGGTGTCCATTCAGAGAGACAAATGGGTACCCGACCCTGCCATAGGCGGGAAAAGGGGTTAGGAGTTGCTTTTTGTGTGTGTGTGTGTCTGTTTCTTCTTGAGAGCGCGTTTTCTACGAAGGAATTTTAAACGGCTTCTTCTTCGCTGCCGCCATCGTCATCTTGAGCATCATTTCCATTAAGTAAGAAAACACAAGTATTTCAAGGAAATAACAAGAAATGGGGGGAGGAAGATAACGTGGATGAATAGGAAACGGAAGGAACGAATGTGTGACTTGAGCTATGTTTTAAAGAGGAAATAAGGGGTTAAAAACAGAAGGAGCAGCAACCACAACAACAACAACAAAAAAAAGGAGGCAACGATAAAAACCAAAGCTGCCACACTTTGATGCTAATCAAGTAAAATAATGACACTCGCTTACTTTTGCCAACTCCTACTACTACCTACTTCTTATGTCACACATTGTAGTTACATAAAGATTTTCTTTTAAACTTTTCGGGAAGAGGGATGGGGGTGGGGGGGTCTTAAACATTATTTCTTACCCCTCCTCCCCCTCCACTATCTTACAAGGGCACATTTCTCTCTTCCTTCCTCTCTCCCTCCCTTCAAGCCCGCACACTCACACAATAACGCCTTCATCCCACCGACCTTACAGCTTCAAACCCCGCCATCCTCTCCCTACAGCTGCTTGCGTATGTGAGTGCCTTGTATTGCGTTGGACACACCAGTTCTCTCGCCGGATCACTCAAGTTACTCAAAAACAGCCCCAGTTAGTGCTACTAACATGGGTTTGCCGGCTTGGGAACCCTGCGTATTGCTAAATACCCAAAAATCGTCCTAACAGCGGCGTCGAGTCTGTGGAGAATCTGCATGAAAACTACGCAATGGACGGGGCTGTAATGACCCTGCAGGTGAAGAGCCAACAACTAAATCAAACTACTTGCGTAGGCAACTGCTTCGGTGGGGCAGGAGGTAGCGTGTTCGAGGGCCTAAGGGCCCTTCAACTACAAGAAACCCCCGTCCACTCCGTAGTTCAAATGCAGAGACTACACATTTTGGATATTAGCGGCATCCAGTTTTCCAATGTGGCCCAACGCAATAAGCCGCTCCCTCCAGGTTCGATACTGGATCGCGGTGGGTTGGATTGTTTACCGCGCGTGAGAGAGAGCCGGAGAGTGGTGTGCCCCCAATGCGTCCTTTCCGTCGGAAGCGAAGTAAAAACCCAGGGGTCGCGTGTGGTGCACGATCAAAGAACTCTCTACTTTGCAACGACGGGTAGATAAGACCAAATTCTCAGGTGATCGAGCTCGATGGAGTGCCCCCCCCCCCCCCCAACGAACAGTAGTTGTTGTTTGTTGGTGTTTTAAGGCCCTTCAACTACAAGAGCCCCGTCCACAGTGTAGTTCTTATGCAGAGACTGCACAGACAATCCACTAATGCGACGATTTTTGGGTATTAGCAGTACCCAGTTTTCCCGAGCGGCCACCCATGTCAGTACTAGTTGGAGTTGCGCTGCTTAACTTCAGTGATCAGACGAGAACTGGTATGTTAGGGCCCTTCAACTACAAGGTCATTAGAGACCCGTCCACTGTATAGTTCTTATGCAGAGGCTGCACAGACACTCCATTAATGCGACGATTTTTAGGTATTAGCAGTACCCAGTTTTCCCAAGCGGCCACCCTTGTCGCTGCTTAACTTCAGTTTTTGTTTGTTGGAGTTTAAGGTCCCGTCAACTACGAGGTCATTAGAGACCCGTCCACTGTATAGTTCTAATGCATAGACAGCACAGACACTACACTACTGGGACGATTATTGGGTATTAGCAGTACCCAGCTTTCCCGAGCGACCACCCATGTCAGTACTAGCTGCGGTTGCGCTGCTTAACTTCAGTAATCAGACGAGAAATGGTGTGTCCAACGCAATTTGCCGCTCCCGAAGATTTCCTAAGATGACTAAGAAGGAAGTGAGAGTGAGGAGGGCGTGGAAAGGGGTAAGAAGAAGAAAATAATTAGATTGGTAAGACACTTGAATGAAGACAAGTTTGTAACAATGCAGTTATCAACTGAAGTCTAATGAAACACATTTTGAAGATCGGCAAAAATTAAGAGGTAAAGGTAAATCGACCAGAGGGTTGAAGGGGTAACGGCGGGGGGCACCAAAATAGAGAGTTGCCAAAAAATAGGGAAGTCCACGAATTACTTCTCTCTTCTTATTCTTCTCTATTATCTCTTTTTTTTTTTTTTAGTCTGGATATGGGACAGCAGAAGTGCAAGAAGCAAGAAGCGAGAGAGAGAGAAAGGAAGGGGCATCTTGAAAAGTCGTCCCCCCCTCCAGCCCACCCCCCTCCTCTCTCCAAATTGCCTCTACACATCCCACCAGTTGACGATCTCTCGATGCACAAACTGAAATTGGATTTCGAGTTAAGCAGGTAACAGTAAGTTTTAAAAATACTTGAAAATAAGAGCAATAATAATGAAACGTTGAAGAAGCAGGGTTTGGAGGGGGAAGGGGGGGGGGCTATTGAGCAGGGTGTGAAGGTTAGGGGAAGGGTTTGAAGGAAAGAAGGTTGGTTCAATCCCGTCATCGTCGTTTTATATCGAATCAATGTGTTCTGCGCGGCGCCTCTTCCCCTCTCCTTCAAAATTTTTGGAAGACGTTACTACTACTACTAGCTACTGCTTATTTTTTAATCTCATTATATAACGGGTAGATTCATAATTGGAATTTGTAACTCATACAGAGAGAGGGGAAGAGGAGAGGGGGGGTCCTCAATTCTAGACTCTTTAAAAAAAAATGGGCTTTTCTTCATGTTTTTTTTTTCCTTGATACTCTCTCTATCTCTCTGACTCACCCACTCACCAAACCCTTCATCGTCGTCGTCGTCGTCGACTAATTTGGTTGCACATCTTCTCTCTCTGCCGACCTCCCCCTGCCCCATCTCGATATGGGGCAATAAAATGAAAATCAGTTAAGAGAAATTGAACAAGTCAACGGGAATCGACGGCGGCGTCATCACTTTTGAGAAGAGAGAGAGAGAGAGAGAAAGCCCCTCTACCCTCCGCCGTTCCCCCACCTCAGTTTTTAAAATATATTTAGGAAAAATATACACTGTTGCCTGCTACCCCGTTGCCTGCTCTTTCTTATTACCATGGCCACTTTTTTTTTCTACCCTTTCTAGAGTTCCAGCTCATCCCACCGCCTCGGTGGCGCAGTGGGTAGCGTCCTCCGTAAATGCGTCAGTGGTTCTAGGGAAGCGGCGAATTGCGTTGGACACACCAGTTCTCGTCTGATCACTGAAGTTAAGCAACACAACCCCACCTAGTACTGACATGGGTGGCCGCTTGGGAAAACTGTATACCGCTAATACCCCAAAAATCATCGCATTAGTGTAGTGTCTGCGCAGTCTCTGCATAAGAACAATACTGTGGACGGGGCTCTAATGACCTTGTTGTTGAATGGCCCTAAAACACCAACAAACAAACAAGTGGTTCTAGGTTCCATACTGGGCCTAGGTGCGTTGCCTTCTCTCGGCCCAAAGAGAGGCCTCGTGTGCGTCTTCCTTAGGGATGAGAAGCAATCACCGAGGTCCAGTGCGGTGTTCGATGGCATTGGCACGTCAAAAAAAACCCTCTCTACTATGCAACGACTAAACTTCTAGGGTAAGTTCGTCCCTGGCGTGGGTGGAATGCTCAAACGAACAGAAGACAGACGATAAATATGCATAGGGGTAGCAGCTTTGATCGGCAACCGGCTGCCAAAAAATTAAAAACTGTCCAATATACTGTATACCGCCTTTGTGTCCATTCAGATGGACACTACCATAGCCAGGAAAAGGGTTAGGAATTACTTTTTCCTTTCTAGTTCCGATTCCTTTCACTGGTGGAGGCGCGTCACTCACGTGTGAATTTAACGCGCTATGATTATTGGTCGGTGGTAGATGAGGGAGCTCTTTCTAGTTCCTCTGCCCACCCCTCTCTCTCTCTATCCCTCCTCCTACTGGTGGAGGTGCGTCACGTGCGATTTTTAAGCCCTGCGCGATGATTGGTCTGTAGGGTGGATGGGGAGCTACTGACTATTGACGTCCCAAGTTCTATTCGCAGCAAATCGTTCTCATCGTCATCATCCCGCCTGTGGTAGGGTCGGGTCTGCGAGTTCTCGCGGATGTCCCCCCACCTCCCTCGCCCCCAGGCTCGATGGATCTCTCTTTCAGTCTGTCTCTGTGACGCTCACAGGAAAAAAAGGAAGTCAATGGATTTTAAGAAAATTCCTCGCCATTAAGAAGACGACGATGACGACTGTCGTAATTCAAAACTATTCAAATACATTTGTGAGATAAATGTGAGCCCTCGACACACACACACACACAGGGACAGCCCCCCAGGCAGAGGCAGCAGGCAGGAGAAATAAGATTTTGGAGTTTTAAATTTCCACTTCCCCTCCTCTCCCTGCTCTCTCTCTCTCTCTCTCCTTCCCTTCCTTCTTAGACAAGTATAGTTTTAGATATAATTAAGTTTATGAATTAAGGAAAGGACATAAATTAGCAATTCTTGAGAGGAAATAAAATCGGGGGAGGGAGGACCAAAAGGGAAAGGGGGGAAAAGAAAGTGGAGACCAGGAAAAAGATGAATGACAACAAATGTCAGCTGTACCCCCTGCTTCCCAAGCCGGGGTTCGCCTGCGCCTTCCGCCCGCCCACCAACCGCCCCTTTTAGTTCTTATCATCTTTATATCTCGGGGCGGATAACTTCCGGCTGTGGGGAAGGGGAGGGGAACTAGGAGGAAGACAGAGGGGGGGGGGAAGGAGCCCCTTGACAAACACACACAGGAGGAGGAGGAGGATAAGAAGAATCAGAAAAGAGCGAAAAACTATCTTTAGTTTCAACAAAGGTGCTGTCATCAAAACAAATGGATACTCATAAATAAGGCAACCTTCTTAGGCTGGTTCTTTTTTTTTCTTAAAAAATGTCCTCCTCCCCTTCCCCCTCTCTCTACTAAAATTTAATCAAAGTAGAAGTGCTCGCACATCTGAATTATATAAAATCCAACCCCGACCCTACCCCTGCCCCTTCTACCCCTTGTAGCAGCCGAGCGATCACATGATGAGAAGGGACGTTCATAAAGCGATAGCAACTACAAACCCGCTGACGCGTTAACAAACGTCGGTGCCCCCCCACCCCCCCATCTATGTCCCTTTTCTTCCATGGACAAGTCAGCCATCTGTTGGACTGTATTTTGACGCAGCCGGCTGTCAACCCTTATGCGGCCTACTGTTCGCTGATGGGGCACTTCGCCGAGCTCCTTTTGCCGTGCAGTAGTGACATCGTACACATACTAGGTGCAGGATATGTTTGTTTGTTTGCTGGTGTTTTAGGGCCCTTCAACTACAAGGTCATTAGAGCCCCGTCCACTGCAGGGTCTGCGCAGGCACTACGCTAATGCGCCGATTTTTTTCGGGGGGGGGGGGGGTATTAACGATAACTAGTTTTCTTAAGCGGTCACCCATGCCAGTAGTAGCTGGGGCTACGTTGCTTCACTTCAGTGGTCAGACGAGAGAACGGGTGTATCCAAATTTCCCTTCTTCGTTGGTGTTTTAGGGCCCTTCAACTACAAGGTCATTAGAGCCCCGTCCAGAGCATAGTTCTGATGCAGAGACTGCGCAGACACTACACTAATGCGACGATTGTTGGATACTAGCGGTACCCAGTTTTCCCAAGCGGCCACCCATGTCAGTACTAACTGGGGTTGCGTCGCTTAACTTCAGTGATCAGACGAGAACTGGTGTGTCCAACGCAACTCGCCGCTCCCATGGATATGCAGGGAGAGGGATTGTTTGTTTGTTTGTTGGTGTTTAAGGTCCCGTCAACTACGAGGTCATTAGAGACCCGTCCACTGCATAGTTCTAGTGCATAGGCTGCACAGACACTACACCAATGCGACAATTATTGGGTATTAGCAGTACCAAGCTTTCCCGAGCGACCACCCATGTCAGTACTAACTGGGCTTGCGTTGCTTAACTTCAGTGATCAGACGAGAACTGGTGTGTCCAACGCAACTCGCCGCTCAGGGAGAGGGAGGCAGGCGGCCTGGCGGGGGGGGGGTAGGGGTGGAAAGGATAGAAAGATTTGAGTTGGCTGAATTTTTTAAAAGATAAGTTGAATTTTTTTTTAAAGACGACGATAAAATAAATTACAGAGAGAGACAGAACGAATACAAATAACCACGTTTAAACTAAATAGCATGAAAAGTTTTTCGATTAAGTATTTATGCTAATTTTAAATGACGAGGAGGAAGAGCAAGATATAAAAAAAAAAAACTACTACGAGGAGGGAGCGAGGGTCGGTCGAAAGGAACAACACCCAACGCTACAATTTGGGAGATCTCGAAATTATTCTTCGAGACTGTTCGAGAAACCACGGCAAGTGCTGAGAGAGACAATGGGGCAACAAGACCAAAAAAAAAAGTGATTAGCATTAACGAGTTGCGAGACAGAAGGAGAGGGGGATATTACAATCTGCCAAGTTGCGTTGGACACACCAGTTCCCGGGATATCACTGAAGTTAAGCAGCGCAAGCCCACGTCAATACCATACATGGGTGGTTGGTAAAGAACGTTGGGTGCTGCAAAAAAAAAAACCCCTCTTCTTTGTCCTTTCACCTACCTCCTCATCCCCACGGGAAGCCTCCTAAGGGTTCATCCTGTTATGGCTGCCTGGCTTACTCCCCAACTCATGGAACTAATCCAGTAAGAGCAGGAAAAGGGTAAGTGACCCCCCCCCCCTCTCGTTTGTGTTGTTTTAGGGTCCACGACTACATTGGTCATCAGGGCACAGAATGTAGTAGTATTCGTAATGTGGAGCTTGTATAGACAACACACCTTTAAGACAATTTTGGGTTTGTTGTTGTGTGTTGGTGTTTCAGGGCCCTTCAACTACAAGGCCATTAGAGCCCCGTCCACAGCGTAGTTCTTATGCAGAGACTGCACAGACACTACAATAATGCGACGATTTTTGGGTATTAGCAGTACCTAGTTTTCCCAAGCGGCCACCCATGAAAGTACTGGCTGGGGTTGCGTTGCTTAAATTCAGTAATCGGACAAGAACTGGTGTGTCCAACGCAATTCACCGCTCCGGTATTAGCAGTACCCAGTGTTCCTAAACGGTCACCCCATGCCAGTACTACAAGTTGGGCTCGCGTTGCGTAACATCAATGATCAGACGAGAGAACTGGTGTGTCCAAATTTTTGTTTGTTTCATTGGTGTTTTAGGGCCGTTCAACTACAAGGTCATTAGAGCCCCGTCCACTGCAGGGTCTGCGCAGGCACTACGCTAATGCGAAGATTTTTTTTTGGGGGGGGGGGGGTATTAACGGTAACTAGTTTTCTTAAGCGGTCACCCATGCCAGTATTAGCTGGGCTACGTTGCTTCACCTCAGTGGTCAGACGAGAGAACGGGTGTATCCAAATTTTCCTTCTTCGTTGGTGTTTTAGGGCCCTTCAACTACAAGGTCATTAGAGTCCCGTCCACAGTGTAGTTCTAATGCAGAGACTGCACAGACGCAAAACTAATGTACGATCTTTGGGGTATTAGTGGTACCCAGTTTTCCCAAGCGGCCACCCATGTCAGTACTAGCTGGGGTTGCGTTGCTTAACTTCAGGGATAAGACGAGAGAACTGGTGTGTCCCAAGTTTTGTTTTCTTCGTCGGTGTTTTAGGGCCCTTCAACTACAAGGCCATTAGAGCCCCGTCCACTGCAGTGTGACAATTTTTGGGTATTCAAGGTACCCAGTTTTCCCAAGCGGTCACCCATGTCAGTACTAGCTGGGTTGTTTGTTTGTTTGTTGGAGTTTAACGTCCCGTCAACTACGAGGAACATTAGAACCCCGTCCATAATGTAGTTCTTATGCAGGGACTGCACAGACACTACACTAATGCGACGATTCTTGGGTATTAGCAGTAGCCAGCTTTCCCGAGCGACCACCCATGTCAGTACTAACTGGGCTTGCGTTGCTTAACTTCAGTGATCAGACGAGAACTGGTGTGTCCAACGCAATCGCTGCCTGTATCCATCCCTCCCATGACCTCCTTTTTTTTTTTTGGTACCACCGTGGTTTGCTCTATTTTTAGAGGAAAATTAAGTGTCCATTTTTAATAAATGAGCCAGGGGTTGGAGGAGTAGAGAGAAAGGATTTATATTTGGAGTGAGGACCCTTCCCGTCTCTCGACTATAATTTTGATAAGTTTTCTGTGAGTCATTTTCAATTTATTTTAATGAGCAGTGATTTGTACGTTTGACAACGAATTGCTTTTCACGTATAAAACAACCTATCATTTTAAATGTGTGTGCGCTTTACACACACACACACACATTGACAAAAACGTGGTCATTATAATGATGACGATTAAGATATTGCACGAGGCTAACAACACCAGTCGAAATTAGGACCCCTCCCTACCTTCCCCATATACCCCTAGAGAGACTCAAAACAATACGTAATCGATTAACTTTTATTTCGTCTTCCTTTACACCCTAGCCTTAAGCCCGCTTCACAATAACATCAAGGAACGAGAACGGCAACGGGTTCACAACTTTCCCGTTAAACGTAAGCCGTTTGACCAATAGGAGCGCACCTCCACCACATGACGTACCCGTCGCCCATCCCCTCCGCTCAAAATACGTTTTACGCTGCCGTTCCCGTTGCTGTTGTGAAGCCCGCTTTACTGTACTGTACCCCCTTCTCCTCTCTCTCTCTCTCTCTTCTCCTCCCCTTATCCTCTTAAAAAACAAACACAGAATCCCATACCCAATAACCCTTCCAACTGACTGTATATCAAAGGGTTAAGCCCGCTTCACAACGGGAACGGGAACGTAAAACGTATTTTGTGCAGAGGGGAGGGGCGACGGGTACGTCATGTGGTGGAGGTGCGCTCCTATTGGTCAAACGGCTTACGTTTAACGGAAAAGTTGAATTTTTTTCAACTTTCCCGGCCGTTGCCGTTCTCGTTCCCGATGTTATTAGAGAGTTAGTGGTGAACGTCGACGATAACGATACGAGGTCAAATGAGGCAAATGCGCAAGCTCAATTGCTGGTCTGCTTTTCGTGAGCATGCACAGTTGCCTCATTTGACCTCGTATCGTCATCGTCGACGTCCACCACTAACTCTCTATTGTGAAGCGGGCTTTATGGGTGTGCTTGAGAGAGATCGAAGAGGTCAAAAGGTCAAGAGAAATCTGGCATATTTCTTCATCGTCAACCCTTTCGTGACACCTGTCTTCTTCATCCTCTTGCTTCTTCCACCACCACCCTATTTTAATTGAAGAGTACCGTTATAATGTTCCCCTCTCTATAATCCGTCATCTGTTGTCAACGGGTTAATTAAATCGATATCGATTTTTTAATTATATTTCGTATGCTTTCATAATATTTTTAGAGGGAGAGCACATCTCTCATTTTCTTTCCTGTTGCAAGAAACGGAGAGAGAAGAGGAAGAAAAGAACGGAGAGAGAGAGAGAGAGGCTAGTGGTCAATTGCACTATATGATACGTGATGGTCAGCCATCATCACCACTTGAGACCCTTATTAAGAAAAAAAAAAGTGTCCTCATCATCACACACCACCCTCCTGCTCCGCAACAACAGCAGCTGCTGCTACTACTACTACTACTACTTTTAATAATTAATAATTTCTGTAAAGAAGGAGTGGTGGCCAGTGCCGCTGCTGTTACTGCTTCCGTCATCAGTGGTCATTTGGTTCATGACTTCCGGTAATTAATTGAATATTTTAAAACAAGGGTCACACAAGGGTTAACAACTAACGTGAAATCGATACCGAGTCTCTTTTTCTCTGTCTCTCTGTGCGCCTCTCTCAGCTCTCTCGCTCCGTGGGTGTATCTCGTCTCTCTGATGTCTAGTTGTCAGAAAACACAAAATCAAATTTTGGGACCAGAGGACACAGACTTTATTTTAAAAGGGTTCGATCCAGGCCCGGCTCGTGAGCTTCAGACGCCCTAGGCAAGAGGGTCTATCGCCGCCGCCCCCCCCATTTAAATTTAATGCAGTTCTAAATTGTCGGAGCGTCTCTCACGCCCTTGGCATTCGTCCCAATGCAAATGCATTGCTAAGGCTGTGCAACAAGGCGCCTCCGATCATCTTTGGGAACCCCATGGACTGAACATTTTACATGACGGATAGACTGCATAGCAAGGAAGTACCTCTGTAATTTGGCCGCCCCTATGAAAATTGCCGCCCTAGGCAGCCTCCTAGGTTTGCCTGCCCCATGAGCCGCCTCTGGTTCGATCGATGCGTTTCAGTTCTCTTTACCCCCCCCCCCCTCCCTTTCCCTTCTGCTGCTGTCCTCTAAGGGCTCACAGCCTGATACAGAAAAAAGGGGGGGGTTGGGGGAATAGGGCCCAATGACGACGATATAGAAAAAGCAGAGGAAATAAAATGGCCCTTTGATATTTCTCCAACTACTTGACTTTCGGGGATGTGGGGGGGAAGCTCTAAATCGTCGTCTACGTGTGTCCCACTACCACCACCCCTCTCCTTTTCTCTATAAAAATACCAGACGAAAAAAAATATATAACAGAAAAGAGGACGGGGAGTTTCAGTTTAATAATACATCATGACCCTATCAGGAAGGGCAGCAGAATTTCCAATGATCCGTGTGTGTGTGTCCGAGTGAGACCATTAACGTTGTCAGGAATTTTAAGGTCCGAATTATGATAAAAACTATTTCCCAAGTGGTAGGAAGTCTATCAACAGCGAGCATGCGCACTTCTTATCTACTACCCTCTCCTATCTTTCCTTGCTCGGGACAAAAAGAAGAAAATGGAATCGTCCTTAAAAAAAAAAAAATACACGTGCGCGCTCCTAGTGTCAAATCCTGCAACTAGAGAGAGAGAGAGAGAGAGAGAGAGAGGAGAGAAAAAGGCTTATTTTTTCCCCCGTCCTCGATATTTTTACCTAACAAGTCCACAAAAGTTATAACCCCAATAAATTACAAAATAAAAAAAAATAGGGCAATGAAGAGCCGGTGAGAGAGAAGGTCGATATCTTCCAGGACGGGGGGGGGGGGGACAGGAACCCACCTAACCCCACGACACCTCTTCCCTTATCACAGATTTGGCAACCAATAAGTTTTTAGTTCGTTCAAATTCTAGCAGAGGGAAGCAAGTGACAGAAAATTTTCATCGACTTCTAACGACGAGATCAATATTTCTAGTGGAGCCTGCACACGATGCTACTACTGTTGCTGCAAGCGTCAGGCCAAAGTGTGAGGAGGAGGAGGAGGAGAGAAAGGAAGGGGAGAGGACCCCCTCCCCCTTCTTCCTTCAATACGCAACACCTAACGCCAAATCACTTATTTTGATATAAACGACTCTCATGGACTGGCGACAGTGGTCATAGTCGTGCAACAAGGAGATGAACGACAGCCACCGATGGCTGGGACGGAGGAGGGATCGTTCCCCCTTCCCCCAACTGTACCTTACAAGTCTCCGTCTCCTCCTCCTCATCATCTTCTTCTCGGCTCACAACTAAAAACTTTTACACGTTAGTGTCTTGGATCATCTCTCCCCCTCCCTCCCTCTTCTTACCTGGAGGAGAGTGTCGACAACGGGCACCGAGAGTAAAAAAAAAAGGAAAAGAAAAGCCCATTTCGGTGGACGGGCATGATGACTGATCCTCTCAACCTCGCCGTCAAACGTTCTAAAAGACGTTTAAATTGCAAATTTCGAATCCTAGATGGCGCTGAAAAAAAAGTTCTTTTTGTTCCGTCGTATTCTTAGAATTTCGGCACGAGAGTGGGAGGGTGAAGAATAAATTTTTTTTTTTTAAAAAAAAGAAGAAAGAACAGAAAACGTGCTGTGACGTATCACGGTAGCACGTAACTGCTCACAATCACTATTCGTCCTTTTGAGTGAGGGTCATCCACAAACCTGGTCCATCTGTGACAGGGTCGGGTCTGCGGGTTCTAGTCCTCCACTCCCGCCTATCTCCCACCAGGTCTGTGTCCACCCCACACACACACACTACCACTTCTTGTAAGGGCTCCCCTCACACTTCACGTCCCTAATCTAAAATTAGCCCCTATTCTTCATGAAAATGCTCCGAGGGGAGAGGACATCTGCAAGTTGTCTCTAACCCGCAGGAATATTGGACGGGTTGTCTGTGAGGTAGAGGGGAGGATGCCGGCCTACTACAACATTTCATACCCTCCACAATAAACAAAAAAAAACATATTGGGGAAGGGGAGAGCAGAAGGCCGGGATGGGCCTCGGCCTCTGTCTCTCTCTCTCTCTCTCTCTCTGCCCCTCTCTGTCTGCCGCTCTCTACCCCTCTCTCGCTCTCTCTGCCTCACCCTGCCTCTCTCTCTCTGCCTCACCCTGCCTCTCTTTCTCTGCCCATCTCTCTGCCCCCCCCCCCCCCCCCCTCCCCCCCCCCCCCCCCCCCCACTCCCCACCCCCCCTCCCTCCACACAAAAAACATCCTGAAATACCTTTCTTTTAAACTTCCGGTATGTCTCTCGCAACACTCTTTCTCCCCTTTTTCTCCTCCCCCCCCCCCCCTGCTCCTTTTTTGTTCTAACCCTACCACCCTCACCTTTTCCTCTTCCGCACACAAAATTTTCTCTTATTCGGGGGGAGGAGGTGTCCCATAGTTATGTAATGATGGAATATAAAAATAACAAACAGAGAGAGGGAGAGAAAGAGGGTGACAATGAAGACGAGAGGAATAAGGTAAGAAAAACTGAAGCGGAAACTGAGTGTGAAGGAAGGGGAGGAAGACAGGGTGAAAATCAATCTCACTTTCTTATGAATGATATCTTTTCCACTATATATATACTTCCCCTTATCCACTTCCACCAATTTCTTACCGAAAAAAAAAAATTGGGGGAAAGAAGAAGAAAAAAAATCTTTCTGAACGGATAAAACAAGTCATAACCTATCCAAGATCCAGTACTACCGCGCATGCGCACAAACACCAACTCCATCTATAACAACAACAATCCAGAAAGAAATGTGAATAATTTTTAAAACGATATGTACACGTCAGGTCCTCTCTCTCTCCCTTCTTATGCAGATGAAATGCCTCATTGCCAATGATATCAGTTACACAGCCATCCCCCTTACTCTGCCCCATCCACCCTCCACCCTCTTAACCCTTCTCACCACCCTCACCCTCAACCTCCTCTCCTTTTTACTAAGAATCATAAGCAAATCCATCACTCTTATTGTCAGAGATAAATGTCA
The DNA here is from genome assembly GCA_013389805.1 of Trigoniulus corallinus. Taxonomy (NCBI): domain Eukaryota; kingdom Metazoa; phylum Arthropoda; class Diplopoda; order Spirobolida; family Trigoniulidae; genus Trigoniulus; species Trigoniulus corallinus. Next base: position 1,633,920 of record JAAFCE010004287.1, on the reverse strand, counting down.
CACGCTGCAGGATGACGCGTCTCTATGTGTGGCAAAACTCAAAATGTGCCCTTTGGCTCATCCAGGACAGGAGGAGAAGGAGCAAAAGGATAAAGAGGAGGAGGAGGATCTGAAATAAAGGGGATCGAGTTGTAGCCAAGGGGGGGGGGAAGAAGAGAGGGAGAGAGAGAGAGAGAGACAGAGAGCTTGAACTAGTAAATAAAGAGGGGCGTGGACACACCGGAAGGAAGATTGAGAGCAGCACCGAGGCCGAAAGCTTCCTCCTCCACCTTCTCACTCTCTCTTTCTCTATGCCTGCAGGCTCCTTTTCAGTACATCTTCCTTCAACTGTCAAAACTTTGATAAACTCATTATTATCCCTGCACTAGTATTACTACTACTAGTAGTGGTGGTGGTAGTCGTCGTCCTAATAATAGTACTGTAACAACGACTATTGCTACTATCACAAGTTTCCTATTGCTGCTGGAAATGCAACAAACAGGAAGGAACTTGTCGTCTTCCTTCTCCCACCTTCTTCTTCTTCTTCTTCTTCCTTTCCTCTTAAAATCCTAGCAATTCACGTCACAATATCACTACAATGTCAGATGAAGAAAAAAACCTGAAAACGAAACTAGATCAGTGAGGAACGGGGCCCTTAAGAAGTCCTTCCCTCACCCCCACAATTGCTGTCACTTCATCTTCCACACTAAAGTTCACCCCTCGGCCTTTTTCCATATCTCTCTCTCTCTCCTGTACACTTCAATCACAAAGAAATTGGCTAAAAGTCCGTCGAGACGAGAGGGGTGTGAGCAGAGGACCCACCATTAATCGATAACTGGGTTACTGTTCTCTATATACAAGTATATGAACTCGTGTTACAACAGTCGAGTCACCAATTTTTGTGGACAACTTACAAGTGAGACAAAACGATGGAACGAGCTCCATGGATGGATAGAACTCCACCGAGTTCCTACACCTGGGAATTTTGCCTGGATCTACCCGTTGGATACTATAGAGAGAGAAAGAGATATTCTTTGAAGTGCTAATGCCATTGCACACCACACAGGACCTCGGTTTTACTTCTCAGCCGAAGGAAGGCGAACTCCGGGCATCTCTCTCTCTCGCCCGGGGAAAAAAAGCCAACAACACCCACCTCGGTCCAGTATCGATCCTAGAACCACTGACGCAGTTACCGAACTTGCTACCCACTACGCCACCGAGGTGTTTCGAAAAGAGACTGAAAACTATAAAAGAAAGTATATATATTACCGTTGTCGGCCACGTGTCAATAGGTTCGAGCCTCTGTGCACCTGCAACCCCTATGGTAATTTATCGTCGGTCTACTGTTGGTTGGGGGGGCACTCCACCGAGGTCCTACACATGTGAATTTTACCTCCGATTTACTCGTTGCATTGTAGAGAGGGTTCTTTGACGTGCCTATGCCATCGTACATGTGAGCGGCGAATTGCGTTGGGCATCCCAGTCGTCGTCTGACCACTGAAGTTAAGCAGCGCAAGTACAGCTAGTACTGACACGGGTGGCCGCTTGGGAAAACTGGGTACTGCTAATACCCAAAAATCATCACATTAGTGTAGTGTCTGTGTAGTCTCTGCTTAAGAACTATGCTGTGGACGGGGCTCTAATGACCTTTGTAGTTGAATGGTCCTAAAACAACGCCGACGCCATCGTACCACCACCAGACGGGACCTCGGTTTTACTTCTTATCCGAAGGAAGGCGTACTATCCCTCTCTCTCTCTCTAACTCTCTCTATCTCTGGAGAGCGACAAATTGCGTTGGACACACCAGTTCTCGACTGGTCACTGAAGTTAAGCAACGCAACCCCAGTTAGTACTGACATGGGTGGCCGCTTGGGAAAACTGGGTACCGCTAATATCCAAAAATCGTCTCATTAGTGTAGTGTCTGTGCAGTCCCTGCATTAGCACTACACTATGGACGGGGCTCTAATGACCTTTGTAGTTGAAGGGTCCTAAAACACCAACAAACAACAACAACTCTCTCTGTCGCCCGGCAAAGAAGCCAGCTCACCTAGATATAGTATCGAAGCCGGAACCACTGGCGCAGTAAATCGAGCCCCGCCACCTATTGCACCAGGTCACTAGCAGCTCTATTTAATAAGACATTTCTGTGGCACCCAACATTTTAGCTACGTCACTGGGTGCTGCTAAAGCAATCTCAGTCCATCATCGTTATTCTCTCAATGGGCGAGTCTCAGATTAATTAAGGCGAGAGAGGAGGAGGAGGAAGAACGAAGAAAGAGTAAATCTTAAAGGGGTGAAAGGTAACAACGAAGGGATCGTGGCACTTGAAAGATAGATAGATCTCTAAGACAACACAGCTCCTTAGCAATACATCCCTCTCTCTCTCCATAAGAAACGAGTTGTCATCTTTCTTTAGCAATCTCATTAAGGTTTTGGGTAAGATTTCAGGAAAGGGGGAAGAGGACGGAGAGTGGTTCCCCCCCCCTCCTCACCTAAATGAAAGTGTGGCGAGAAATGTGATGAAGAGCCATAGAAGAAAACGAAAATGAAGCAGAGTCGAAGGAAGGAGAGAGAGAGAGAAAAAGGCACACAAAGCTGCCACAGAAATTGTAATGGCTACTGATTAAATGCTGAAACAAAACTTTGAATAATATTGACTTTAGAAAATGCAACTTCAATCATCTGCGTCTGACCACTTCAACTATTGATTTACAGCCTGTGTGTATTTTAATTCATCTCCATCGTCGTCGTCTCGGCTCGCCATTTCTGAATTTCGACTTTCTCCCCTTTTCTCCCTTCTATTGCCTTTAATATTGTAGTGCAGCTAGTCTCTTCGACGAGACATACGACTACTACTACACACTATTACCGCTATCTAAAATGAAAAGCTCTATTGTTCAACTCTAGCAATGCGTTAATAAAGATTAAAAAGTGCATCATTGCCTTCTCCCTTTCCCCCCGCCCGTCTTATTTTTCTCTCTTATTTACTACGCTTTAGTAAATCGCGTCGTTCCTTCTCTTCCTCTCCGCCATTTTTCGCCACATTCGAAACCAGCGAGTCAGATATTTCCATTTTTTTTCCAGACGAAAAACTCAAGTTTTTAAACACATCTCTAAATGAAAAGGATGTGCCATCATGCTCTTTACATCTTCAAAATTATCTTAAAAATAAACATGGTACACGACCATTCAACAATAATATTATAAATACTCACGACTTTTTTTTTTCTCTCTCTTACAAAGTTTTATATCACAACCAACTTCTTCCTCGTTCGACAAAAAGAACGTTCTAGAACTGAGACCGTGCGCACGCGCTTTGCAATCTCGCGACATCACGTTCTATTCCTACAGTCACGTGACGCTATTCTTTTCAGCACGCACTTAAAAGAATGGCGGAGAATGAAGAAACCAGAATAGGACTACGAACTGAATATTTACTGCGGGGAAAGGAAGAATTATTGCATAAAGAATTTAAAAAGAAGTGGAAATAGCTACATTCATTGATTGTAAGTTGATAAATAACCGAATTGCAAATCGGATAATTAACAATTCTGATCATGTATTTCTGTAAGGGGCGTCGAGGAATGTCCCAACGACAACCCATCAGCATAGGGGTTGCACAGCTTTGGTCGGCAAGCCGGCTGCGAAAAAATACCGTCCAAGAGATCACACTTGTGCCCATTCAGAGGGACAAAGACGGGTTGTTGTCGTTTGTTTGTTGGTGTTTTAGGGCCATTCAACTACAAGGTCATTAGAGCTCCGTCCACTGTGTAGTTCTGATGCAGAAACTGCGCAGACACTATACTAATGCAACGATTTTTGGGTATTAGCAGTACCGAACCTAGGAACTTTATAATTTTAATATAAACAACAACCAACATTATGACGTAAGGTGCGTTTAGGAGACAATTATATAGATACTCCATTAAAACAACGTTTCTTTTGTTTTCTTTTTGGTTGGTTCACTACCTGGTGCGACCCTAACGGCAGCGAACAGCGCCACAAACGGACAGGAGAAGCGATAACGAGGGAGATGGGAGAAAGTAAAAAAAAAACATGGCCGCTCATTATACAGTACGTATTTCTTTACCGGTTTTTACACTTTTCCCATATTCTTTCAAGTAAACAACAACCTAACGTAATATTTCATACGCGCTCAATTTACAAAACACAGAGAGGAAAAAAAAATTAGCATGTAAATAACTTCTTCTTTCAACATTTGCATATCTGCTGCTATATGACAGTGAACATAGGCGTCAGAATGAAATTATTATCTAAAGGTAATTCATTCTCTGTCGAGGAAATTGACTACTAAATTAACAACAATCAATTACTACGCGATTTTTCTACGTGTGGCTTTTCAGCTGTCTGTTTTAGATACCTATATACTGTATATGAACGCCATTTCGCCAACAATATATAATATATACTACGTCACACGAAGCTGGCACCAGCTGCTCTCCAGACGTTACACAACAACAACTTCTGATTAATAATAGCACTATTTGAATATCATGCGCAATAACAAAGCAAAATAAAAAAAAAAAATCCCCAAAATTTTTCTTTTAAATACAAAACGAAAGTCCCGTAACACTTCCACCGCTTCCTCGGTCCTTTCTCTAACGTTAAAAATCAACCAATTTCATTGACAGGTCAATTAATTTCAAATTATAACCGTTGCAAAGCTCCAAGTCAGAGCGTTATCATTGTCACGTGGCTATTTTCTTTTCTTTTTAAATTTAAAAAAAAAAAAATAGAATTCACCATGACAACGCTTCGTTCGATTGTACGCCAATAGAACGTTGCACGCGCTTGAATAGAACACACTTCAACCGATGTTCGTTGGAGCAAGAAGACGTTCTTTTTTCCTCTCTCTTTCAAAGTCAACCAAAACGCTAGCGGTAAGTGTTAACAAAAACGACATATTTTTCAATGAAAGTCAACTTCATTTGAACCCCTCCAACAATAGCCGTTAGAAATAATATCTTAAAATTTAAATCTAACTCATAAAAAGTGAATTTTTCCATCTGAATTATTGGAACGATAGCCATTAGTGTTGGCGGTACAGTTGCCGCCATTATGAAAAGCAGTTGATGATGACGACGACGACGTCGTCGCATGCCATGTACATAATTTTAATGCTAGTTACGTTCACTCTCTCTCACACCCCTTTTTCCCCAACTTGATAACTAATCCATCATGTCGGTGATGACATTGATGGATGTATAGTCACGCTCTATTTTCCAATCTAACTTCAGAGCGTCCAATTTGCAAATGACGGTAGCCATGACAATGTCTGGCAAAGAGTGCAAAATCACAACAACCCCATCCAAAAAAAAAATAGAGAGAGAGAGACCCTCTTCTCTCTCTCAGATTACAAAATCAATAGGCAACAGAGTTGAATTCAGAGGCAGTTCTGTGAGAAACTATTACATTGTTCGTGAGGATAAAGAGGATAGTAGGGTAAGGAGAAAGAGTGGGGATAGACCATCCCTCAGCCTGTGTGCATTGCCCTCTCTCTCTCTCTCTCGAGAGGGGACTCCACCCTAACTTCTCATCGACATACATATACACAAAAAAGAGCAAATAAAAGCTATAGAAAAGTGAGTCACTGACTTTTCTGAATCACTTTTATTTTCCAGATGATATATTGTCAAAGAGCATCTTTCAGGAATCTCGCAATCGAGAAAAGCCTGTGGTACAAAAGTTGTGTCTCTCCTAACACGCAGCCAAATGCAGAGAGAAAAGCAGTAAGTAACAACAACAACAACAACAACAAAACACACACCAAAAAAGTAACCCCTAACAAAATGTTACCTCCCTGAATAACAATACACAAAAATCAACAATACGCCACAGAACAAAGCTTTGGCAGAAACCTAAGAAATGAAATTCAACTCCTCCTATACATTTTTAAGCAAGTCGGTCCGATTCTGAAAAGGGAGACATCATTATCATCATCACTATTATCTTTAACCTATAGGAGAGAACAGACCTCAATCACACAGAGGCTCGAACCGACTGACAATCACGTGACTAATGACATAACTCGTAGGTGGCCAACAACAATAACATACGGGTTTTTTTACAAAATAGTTTTCACCTCTTTTCAGATCAAATCTATGAGGTCTGGCACTCGGTGTTGAATGCACACTTGCACCCACCTTATGAAAGGACACAAAGGTGATTATTGGACAGTGCTTTTCTGCAGCCGGTTACCGACCAAAGCTACAATCTCTATGATTATTGATCGTCGGCCTACTGTTCGTTGGGTTTGTTTGTTGGAGTTTAAGGTCCCGTCAACTACAAGGTCATTAGAGACCCGCGTTCGTTGGGGAATTCAACCGACGACAGGGGGTCGAGCTCCTACACCTGGACATTTTGCCTCTGATCTACCCGTTGCATAATAGAGAGGGTTCTTTGACGTTCAAATGCCATCGTATCCACCACGCGTCACCTCGGTTTCGCTTCTCATCCGACGGGAAGGAGCACACCTCGTCAACCCACCCCGGTCCAGTATCGAACTTTAAACTACTGATGCAGTTACCGAGCACGCTACCTACTGCGTGCTGAAACGCGGGTCAAACGGGCCTCTCTACATCATCATACTGTTATCCCGTCTGTGGCAGGGTCGGGTCTGCGGGTTCTACACTCCACTGCCTATCTCCCACCAGGTCCCCGTCCACCCATATCCTTATCGACAACCTGCTCCCACGTCTGCTATGGTCTACCCCTGCCCCGGGTGCTTCCAACCACCTCCATTCCCGTAGGGAGCGTCGTCACTGAAGTTAAGCAGCGCAACCCCAGCTAGTACTGACATGGGATGGCCGCTTGGAAAAACTGGGGACTGCTAATACCAAAAAAATCGTCGCATTAGTGTAGTTGCTGTGCAGTGTCTGCATAAGAACTATGCTGTGGACGGGGCTTTAATGACCTTGTAGTTGAAGGGCCCTTAAACACCAACAAACAGCAACAATAATCCATTCCCGTAATGGAGGGAAGAAACTGTACTTGGCTAGGTTGCAGATTGGTCACACCGTCCGAGTTCCTATACGTGGGAATTGACGCGCAAATACCATAGTACACCACACGGTAGGACACCGGCTTCATTTCCCATCTTCCGGAAGGTGCAGTGGGCATCTCTCCCCGTCTCTCGAACCCAAGAGAGCAACCCACCTCGACCCAGTACTGAACTTGGAACCATTGACGCAGTAATCGAGCACGCCACCTCCTGCGTCCCCAACGCAATCGATAAGACTCTAAGCACGTGCAGCTAAGTGATTAGAACCAAATCTCTTCACTATTGGTAGGACAGCTCAAACACAAACACTCACAAGAGCAGTTCCAAGCGGCAACCTCAGACAAACGTCATTATGACGTCATACACATTAGCAACTCCTAACCCTTTTCCCGCCTATGGCAGGGTCGGGTAACCATTTGTACCTCTGAATGGACACAGGGTGATATATTGGTCATAGTTTTTCTGCAGCAGGTTGCCGGCCAAAGCTGCACCCCTACGCTTATTTATCGTCGGTCTAGTGTTCGTTGGGGAATGCTACCGACGCCAGGGGGCGAGCTCCTACACCTGGAAAATTTTGCCTCATCTACTCGTTGCGTAGTAGAGAGGGTTCTTTTACGTGCAAGTGCCATCGTACACCCACACGGGACCTCGGTTTTACTTGTCATCCGAAAGAAGGCACACTCGCGGCTTCTCTCTCGCCCGAAAGAAGCCGACCCCCCACGGTCTAGTATCGAACCTTGAACTACTGGCGTAGTTGCCGAGCGTGCTAACCACTACGCCAACGCGGCGGGCTATGACGTCATACACATTCGCACTTAAAATAGAACAGCAGCACGAGCGCCCGAAAAAGAAGGATGCAACGTTCTATATACACACACACGCAGCGCCTTAGCATAACTGCAGGAAAGCCACACTAGGGGCCGCATTAAAGGATTCCAATAACGCTGCTACTTTGTGCCTCTACCTCCTTCTATCAGTGTACTGTGTGCATCATAAATCATCAAAGGACCATCATATTTCAAATATGTTGATGGGTTTAGAAACCATACGACGCGACGTAGAAAAGAGTTTCAAAAAAAAAAAAAAAAAA
>JAAFCE010004287.1:1611648-1625729 GCA_013389805.1 Trigoniulus corallinus | reverse complement strand
AAAAAAAAAAAAAAAAAACTCCAGCAGAAGGAGGAGAAAAATAAGATGTTATTGATGCAGAAATGAGGAGAGAGAGAGCAGAGAGGACGGACGCAGAGTTTTAAGGAAGGAGGTAAAAAAAATCAACGGTTGAATGAGCATCCTGATCTCTCTCTCTCATTCAAAAGATACAGAAAGTTGTCTACCCCTTGAAAATACCCTCTCCTCTCGACATTATACATAACGGCCGCCCCCCCTACACTTCCTCACTTTCCCCCCAACCAGCCTGTGAATTTCACAAAACAGTTTCTCATACTGTATAAGGCAATTAACACAGTTGATCTGGCACAAGACAGAATTTGATGGATGCTCTCTTTTCCACATTACATGCAGATTTTATCGGACCCCAGAGGCTAACAAGAGAGAGCGGAGAGACCAGACACACATACACAAGGAGAGAAAGAGAGAATAAATGATCTCTCCCCCGTCTCACACATCCCGACTCATTGGAATAATAAAAACTGCTATTTTTTTAAGAAAAAAAAATACATGTGACTGATGTTGGCTCCAGTGTGATATAAGAGTTATGAACGGGTGTGAAATTGCAAGATGGTGTGAAAGAGTTGTGGGAACGGGACAGACAGAGACACACAGAACGGTGGTCCTCCTACTCCCCCCCTTTGACTTTCCCTTTTAGCAGGGAGGGCTTCATTAATAATAGGCCGATCTAAAACTGTCATTATTTCCCTCCCCCCCTCCGTCTTCCTCCTTTTTTTAAGGTCTCCCTCTCTCATCTCCACCCTTTCAAATATGGCTTCAAATATACCACAACAACAACAACAAAAAAGATGAAGAAGACAACGGATAAGTATTGGCATATCGTTTTCTGTCAACCATGATGGCATCTGATAAATGGGAACAGACGAGTCGATAATTGCATTCATTCAAGCGACTCGATTAATCTGGCAATTGATGAGAAATTGAAATAAGTTGAGAAGATGAAAAGCCGATACGTTATCGCTCTATTATATGTGAGGAGACTCAGTCGCCTGGTGTGTCTTATGGACGGGTGGCCAACACACCACTCTTGTGTGTCTCTCTCTCAACTGCCAAATGAATGACTAAGAGGAGGAGGAGGACGACGAGGACAACAACGACGACCAGCGAGATAAAGATAAAGAGAGAGAGAGTTATTAGAGTGAGAGTAATTATAATTTATATCAATAATAAACTGAAAAGATAATAGCTGCAACTGCTATTCTCTCATTTCCCCACCTGCGACTCGCCCACTACTTAATCAGTGCAATTTTTTCGGGATAGATTTCTAATCAATACATTGAAAATATGAATGATCACCTATCATTTCTCTCTCTTAATTTCCTTTTAATTAGCACAACCCCCATCCTATATTTATACTTTCTCATAAAACTAAAAATAAAACAAATTTCTCCTCTTTACCTTTTATCCAACAAAACCAATCCTAGCGCCATTTGCACTAATACATCTGCGCATGTGCAATTCTTTTACACTCAACATTCCAAAAGAACGTAGCGCGTGCTGCTCCCCACCTTCACCAAATGCAAACAAACCCCCGCCCCCACAAAGTACGGAAGTTCGCAGTTGCCGCTTGTAAAATAGCGGCCCAGTGGTTAGCGTATTTCACTACGACGTAAGTCCATGGCTGTGTAGGATCAATACCCATCGAGAGAGAGAGAGACAGAGAGGGAGGACATCCATCCTTAATAGAGAGTTTTCTGGCTGCGGTTCTATCCGACGTACGCTACGTAATGAAGACGAATTGTCAACTGCGCAAACTCAGACCCTGCATGCGTCTGCGCAGTTCACGATTCGTTTTTTGGTTTGTTGGTGTTTAAGGTCTCGTCAACTACAAGGTCATTAGAGACCCGTCCACTGCATAGTTGTAGTGCATAGTCTGCACAGACACTACACTAATGCGACGATTATTGGGTATTAGCAGTACCCAGCTTTCCCGAGCGACCACCCATGTCAGTACTAACTAGGCTTGCATTGCTTAACTTCAGTGATCAGACGAGAACTGGTGTGTCCAATGCAACTCGCCGCTCCCTTTCACGATTCGTCTTCATTGAGTAATTGCGTAGTGTACGTCGGATAGAACCGCAGCCAAAAAACTCTCTAATAACACAGTGGTTCCGTGCCAGCAGTGATGTCTACGTTGTTACCACCAAAGGAACAACCTTTTCTACATCATCATACCCTTGTCCAGCCTGTCGGCGAGTTGTAGCCCCCCCCCCCCACTCCCATCTATCTCTCACCAGGTCCCCGTCCACCCCACACACTACCCTATCCTTACGAACAACCTGTTCCCACATCCTGTTTTTCCCATAAGGGTCCCACGTCCCTAATCTAAGATTAGCCCCTGTTCTCCATGAGGCTGCTCTGACTTGGGGCTCGACTCACATTATTAAAATTGTTGAAAACAACAAGAAAAATTAAAAGCAAAACAACTGTTTGACCATCGGTCAGATAATAAAACGAACCACTTAGTGAGTGACCTCTTAAATGGGATACCTACACGCCAAGGGGAGCGGCGAGTTGCACTGGACACACCAGTTCTCGTCTGATCACTGAAGTTAAGCAATGCAAGCCCAGTTAGTACTGACATGGGTGATCGCTCGGGAAAGCTGGGTACTGCTAATACCCAATAATCGTCGCATTAGTGTAGTGTCTGCGCAGACTATGCACTAGAACTATGCAGTGGACGGGTCTCTTAATGACCTTGTAGTTGACGAGACCTTAAACACCAACAAACTAAAAAAATACACGCCAAGGACGAGCGCCATAAACTTCAACAAACTGCAAAGTTCGTCATTGCCTGCTACCCAATCGATGGAATCCAAAGGAAAACGATCGTTCGTGTTCGTTCGCGCTCGATCGTGTTCAATCCAATCGTAGGAATCCAAAGGAAAGCGATCGCTCGTGTTTGTTCGTGTTCAACCCAATCGTTGGAATCCAAAGGAAAACGATCGTTCGTGTTCGTTCGCGCTCGTTCGTGCCCAACCCAAACGCTGGAATTCACAGGAAAACGATCGTTCGTGTTCAACCCAATCGCTGGAATCCATAGGAAAACGATCATTCGTGTGTGTTCGTTGTCGTTCGTGTGCGCAAATTGCAAACACCTTTACAGACAACCATCAACTTACACAGCTTACAGACTGAAACCAGTCCTTTGTTAAACGGGATATTCGCCGAGCTGAATATCGGAGATGCAAGTCAGAAAAATGCTCACGAACACGATACAGAGTGTCCTTTATTCCTTTTTTCCCCTTCCTCACTATCAGATTTATAGTCTTTCTTTATCATTTTAATGATTCATAGAAAGTGTATTTATTTTTCTTTCTGCTCTTTTGCTCGCTCTCTCTTTCGGTGTGGGTGTCTGTGTCTGTGTGTAGTTTGATTGTCACTTTCAGTATGAGTTTGCAAGGGCAATAGACGAATAAAAATCATTTTTGTCAGAAGTTTGAAAGAAAGTGGAAAAGCAGGAGGAAGCGACTGGTGTTACCACTACTACTGCTGCTTCTGCAGAAAGAAGAAAGCAGCAGAAACCGAAAAGAAATTGGGTTGTTTTGTAAAATGTTTTATGGCATAAATGAAGACTTTTCCTTAAAAGATAATTGTGTTTGCTTTACCAAATGCTCAAGAGATAAAAACATTATGGCTCCTAAGGGGGCCACAACTGAAAATGTAGTTAGTTTCTCAAAGGATTGCTGCTACACAGTTGAATTTTTTTTCTCTCTCTCTCTCTCTCCCCTCTTCCTCACGTGTGTGTGTATTTTTTAAAGAAAGGAAAAAAAACCATCTTAAGATGACATCTACTTACTTAGGAAATATATCTCCAGAAGACGATGATGAGGATGTCCTATTAAACACTTTAAATAGAGGAGAAGAGAGTGGTGGGTGCCTGTGAAGAAAAAAAATATATATATATAAAGATTTGTTATACGTCACACATCGCGGAGAATTGTAATTAGGATTTATAAGGTACATCGCTATCAATGTGCAATTTTAATGGCTTATAAACCTCTAGTAGTTGAAGCAATGATCATAATAATAATAATAATAATAATTCTACAAGAAGCAATAAATTTTCATATTTTGATTAGAAAGAGATATCAGAGAGAGAGAGAAAGAGAGAAAATTCGTGTGATATTATGGTCATTTTGAATCGTCTTTTCTCTTCTCAGCCTAAGGATGTCGCCAGAAGGGGAAGAGACTGAGAGGTGCATGTGTGAAAGATGATAGACCCTAAAAATATATATGTGTTTGAACAAAGAAGCAATTTATTTACACAAAACGAGAAAGAGAAAGGATAAAGCATTGTTTAGAGTTCAATTGTAAGAAGATTACCATGAGCTTACCATATATATATATAACCCAACTATTAAACAAGCACTTCACGCGTCAATAACAAGGCCTAACCACTGTGATATGGCGTCTTTACATTTTCACGTCTTCTCCAACTTTTGTCCTAAAATTCATAAATAAATAAAATGTATAGTTAAAAGTTCAAACGTTTCATTTTGTAAAATTAGGGACAGAGATATAATCTAACAAAATATTTTTCCTGAAATTTAATATCAGAGAGAGAGAGAGATTTTTCACAATCACACGTTCGCACCTCTCGGATGGCCACGGTTGTCAGTAAAATGATTTCTGACGAAGAAAACTATACAAAAATGGTTTAAAAAAAGGAAACCCCATGCCATTTCGTTGCCAGAAATCTCATCTATACGTAACTAAACCTGGACACTCTAATTATAGCTTATATATAACTAAATAGTAAGAGAATAAATTAGGCCTAATAGGTAACATTCCTAATAGAACGAAAATCAGAACAAGAATCATCAAGCTCTACAGCGCTCCCAATCGCTCAATGACAATAGATTCCCACACGGTGGCAGCACGTGTCATGTTATGGGATCTATTCAACGTCTGTCTCTATTTGGGCGTCAGTTGGCGACACCGAGCTAGCTCATCTTCACAATACCCTTATCTCGCCTGTGGCAGGATTAGGGCTGCAGGTTTTAGCCCTCCACACCCGTCTATCTCCCACCGGATCCCCGTCCACCCCACACATTACCATATCCTTATGGACAATCTCAGGGCCGTAACGAGGGCGTGGCGAAGAAGGCAGCCGCCACGGGCGCAACTGGGTTTGGGGCGCAAAATGTTTTTTGTCATCATTGGGTTACGGGCAAGCGAAAGTTAGACATTTGCCACAGGCGCTTCATACCCCCGTTACGGCTCTGGACAACCTGTCCAACGTCTGCTTCGGTCTCTCCTTTCCCCGGGTGCTTCCGACCATCTGCATTCCTGAAATGGACCTAAAGAGCTCTTCTCATTACGTGCCCATACCACCTCAACCTATTCTCCCTCATTTTTTTTTGGGCGATGTCCACGACCCCCAGACAGTGGCCTTCCGAGGGTATTCTGCGCCCGGGGACAAAGACCGAAATCTGCGCCCTGTAAACTTAATGCGAACCGCATTTTTGCACTACCTGTCTTCTGCGGCCAGGTACATCTGTTCCCCTTCGCCCTCCCCCTCTCGTTATGCCTCTGCTCCCAGACTACCTCTAAGGCTCCTACCAAAGCCGTAACGAGGGCGTGGTGAAGAAGGCGGCCGTCACGGGCGCAAAATGTTTGTTTGTCATTATTGGGTTAAGGGCAAGCCAAAGTTAGACACTTGTCACAGGCGCTTCATACCCCCGTTACGGCACTGGCTCCTACACCTGGAAATGTTGCCGGTCTACCTGACTTTCCACGCGATGGGAGGTATGTGTTTAGGTTAGCCTGCCTCGGTGGCGCAGGAGGTAGCGTGCTCCATTACTGCATCAGTGGGTCCAGGCTCCATACTGGGTCGAGGTGAGTTGGCTTCTTTACCGGGCGAGAGAAAGAGAGATAGACCCTTAGTACGCCTTCCGTCGGATGAGAATTAAAACTGAGGTCTCGTGGGGTGCACGATGGCATTTGCACGAAAAAGAACCCAGTTCTTGTCAGATCACTGAAGTTAAGCAACGCAACCCAAGTTAGTACTGAAACGGGTGGTTGGTTCGGAACATTGGGTGCTGCTACTTTCCCCTCTCCTACATCCCTCACTGTTACCTCACCCCGCGAGCAGCCTTCACAGGGTCCGGCCCGTTATGGCTACTTGGCCGATTCCCTAACCCGTTTGGCGTAACATACTACTATGCAACGGGTAGATGAGGGCAAATTTCCAGGTGTAGGGGCTCGGTGGACTGTCTACCAACGAACTGTTGTAGACCTACGATCAATAAGGATGGAGGTTGCACCTTTGATCGGTGGCAGGCGGCAGTGGAGTGCTCGGTAACTGCTTCAGCGGTTCCAAGTTTGATACTGAACCGAGGTGTGTTGGCTTCTCTACCAGGTGAGAGTGAGATGCCCCGAGTGCGACTTCTTTTCGATGAGAAGTAACACCAAGGTCCCGTGTGGTGTACGATGCCATTTGCACGTCGACGAACCCTCTCACCTATGCACCGCGTAGATGAGAGGCCAAATTCCCAAGTGTAGGCCTTGCTTCGGTGGAGTGCCCCCAATGAACAGTAGGCCGACAATCAATAAGCATAGGGGATACAGCTTTGGTCGGTGGCACCCGGCTGCGGAAAACAATGCCCCCTATATGCCATCCTTGTGTCCATTCAGAGGGACAAGTATCCGACCTTACATAGGCGGAGAACGGGTTAGGAGTTGCTCGCTCTTGAACGATAGAGAAGCCATCGCGCCTCGAACCTGGATCAACCAACTGGCAATGAACTACGCTACTAGTAATATACCGACGTCGTAACGATGAACTTTTTAACAGCTCGCATCGATTGTTTAAAAACGCTTCGAAACCTACTTTGATCAACCCAGGAAGGCAACCTAACTAGCATGTTAGCCCTGCTTTAAAAGACAGTTTTAATTAATAAATACTGCATGACAAGAATTCCATGTCAGCTACCGACCAACGCCATGTTATAGAACACGCATTCTTTTCTAAAAGTGTCACGTCGCCGAATGCGTCCAATGTCGCGACAATTTATACATTTAGAAGCGAATAACAGCATTTATAAGGAAAGATTTCATACAAGAAAAAGGATAAAAACAAATTTAACTCAATAAACTTACCTTAAAACGTCAAACACCATCTAGCAACGTTGCAGACGACATCTTCATTGCAGTTAGCACCGACAACGCGCCCTAGCGGCCACAAGGTTCTAACCATACGTCACATTCAAGCTCATAGATGGCGCCACCAAACACGGACCCAACAGTATTAAGAATGAACACTAGGCTCCCATTCAAATATGGCAAAATAAATTTATTTTTCTATAACCAACAACAGATACGACGTTATCTTGTAAACAGGCCCGGCTCGGGCCTCAGGCTTCAGGTGCTCTAGGATGCAGCTCTAAATTATCGAAGAAAACCTCACGCCCTTAGCTTTTGCCCCATTGCCAATGCATTGTTATGGCTCTGCAACAAGAAAAGGCCCAAACAATGGGCGATGCTTGGGAACCCCAGGCCGGTAATGTCTTTTAAGGATCTAAATTTTTACATGGTTTTTCGCAGACGATTATTTCAGCTTCCGATCAACGAACGTACGAGAAAAACATGATACTGGGCCTGTGTCACACGCAATAATTACTGTAAACGGTCATCATAAGCAATCCCCCCAGGACTATGAACGTTTTAAATGGCGAATAGACCGAGTGGCAGGGAAGTACCTCTGAAATAGGCTGCCGGTAATCCTGTATTTTAACGGTTGGAATTATTTCGTCATTCTTAGCAGATGAAATGTGGCGCTTCGGTCGGTATAACTTCGTAAAAATACTCGTTCCAGGGCCTGCTGCACATATTGCCGAGATATTACGCGTGTTGGACTCATTTATTTCTCGTTATTTTAGCTGGAAGCTTTCGATTTATGCAATGCTTTTCATGTTGATTTTACTACCGCGTATTTTACATTTCGTAATATTCGTCTGGTGAAAAAGGTGCAGGAGGTTAAGTACTTAGGATCCAGGCCTGTTAGGATCAACGTTCCACAGCAATTGAGAGATAGACTCAGATGTGACCCGTAGAATCAATGCGAGGTAGTTGAAGTGGAAACAGGCAAGTGGAGTCCTATGTGATAGGAGGGTACCAATCAAATTGAAGGGGAGATTTTACAGGACAGTAGTTAGGCCAGCTATGCTGTATGGATCAGAGTGTTAGACAGTGAATTGTTGTTGTTTGTTGGAGTTTAAGGTCCCGTCAACTACGAGGTCATTAGAGACCCGTCCACTGTATAGTTCTAATGCATAGACTGCACAGACACTACACTAATGCGACGATTATTGGGTATTAGCAGTACCCAGCTTTCCCGAGCGACCACCCATGTCAGTACTAACTGGGCTTGCGTTGCTTAACTTCAGTGATCAGACGAGAACTGGTGTGTCCAACGCAACTCGCCGCTCCCTTGGACAGTGAAGAAATGCCATGTAAATAGAATGCAAGTAGCCGAGATGCGAATTCTGCGGTACACGTGTGGCGTGTCGAGGGCAGATAGAATTAGGAATGCGAACATTTGAGGTAGCCTGGGGGTGGTGGACATTGCCGAAAAGATGAGGGAGAATAGGCTGAGGTGGTATGGACACGTTATGAGAAGCGGGGAGGAGGAACTTGTTAGGTGCATCCCAGGAATGCAGGTGGTCGGCAGCATCCGGGGTAGGAGGAGACCGAAGCAGACGTGGGAGCACGTTGTCCGGAGGGACATGGCAGTGTGTGTGTGTGGGGTGGACGGCGACCTGGTGGGAGACAGACGGGAGTGGAGGACTGGAACCCGCAGACCCGACCCTGCCACAGGCGGGACAAGGGTATGATGATGAAAAAAGAAATTTATCGGCCCGTTTACATTGTTTTCATGGCAGGTCTTGAAACGAGTATTTGTACGAAGTTATACCGACCGTGTCTGCACAGACACTACAGTGAAGGGACTATTTTTGGATACTAGCGGTACTCAGCTTTCCGAAGCAGCCAATCACGTCAGTACTAGCTGGGGTTGCCTTGCTTAACTTCAGTGATCTGACGAGAACTGGTGTGTCCAACGCAATAAAGCTGCTCCCTCTACTTAAGAAATTATATCAGTAACACACGAGCGATTATTATTTCGCGTCGAGTGAACATTTTACACATATACGAGTTACTAGAAACTAGAAACTAAAATAAACTAACAGAAATTACGTTAATGACCTATAATAAGTTATTTCATTTCGTTGACACTCTTGTTTTCTTATTCCACGAAAAGTTAGAGCCGTAGGACTTCTTTTTAGGAATCGGATCTTTCTTTTCTTCAACAAACCACTCCCATCCTTTTAGAAACAATAAAATCACTTTGTATACTATAAATAAATTTCTACACTGTACACCAGGGGTGTCAAAAGGGTGGCCCCGGCCCTTGAAGTCTGGAGCTGCGCGGCCCGCACTATCGATACCATGTACAAGCGCCTGTATTGCGTCGGACACACCAGTTCTCGTCTGATCACTGAAATTAAACAACGCAACCCCAGTTAGTACTAACAAGGATGGGTGCTTGGCAACACTGGGTACTGCTAATACCCAAAATCGTCGCATTAGCGTAGTGTCCGTGCGGTCTCTGCATTAGAACTACGCAATGGACGGGGGCCTAATGACCTTTGTAGTTGAAGGGCCCTAAAACACCAATGAATCGATACCATGTGGCCTGTCACTCCGAGGCGTAACAAGAGGGAGGTACAGCAGCCTTCTGACACGGTTGTAACCGACTGACTGATTTGTTGGTGTTTTAGGGCTCTTCAACTACAACGGTCATTAGAACACCGTCCACTACACAGTTCTAATGCAGAGACACTACGCTGTTACGACAACTTTTGCCTCTTAGCGGTACCCAGTGTTTCCAAGCGCCCACCCATGTTAGTACCACTGGGGATGGAGTGCTGAATTTCAGTGATCAGACGAGAACTGGTGTCCAACGCAATACAGCTGCTGCCGGCACGGTTGTAAGGAGGCGGTTAGGGCAAAGTAATGCCTTCATCACCAACATGACCCTTGGGGTACCCCCAGCTTGACACGCCTGGTGTATAAGATTTCATGAAGAACTTACCATTTTTCTCGCAAAAGGCAATAGCATCTTCTTTTGACGAGAACGTCACTTGCATGTTGGACAATGGATCACCACTTTATACACATAAACGGAAAATTATTAAAATCTAAATCTATTCCAACCTCAGATATAACCAACCGAGGAACTTACGTCGACGTCCAACCCATTAGTGGATTTTCCCATCTGGGACGAGTATCGAAAGACATCTTCCAATGATGAGTGTTATTACTACCAGACTGCATCGTATTTCTAGTTGGTGAATATATGCATACCCGTCTCGTCTTAATGTGTTCTTCAGGTACGCCACTTATGGCACTAATATCCATCTAGAAAGCATAATTTCGTTAGTGTTTTAGGGCCCTCGAACTACAAGGTCATTAGAGCCCCGTCCACTGCGTAGTTCTAATGCAGAGACTGCACTGACACTACACTAATGCGACGATTTTTTGGGTATTAGCAGTACCCAGTTTTTTTCAAGCGGTCACCAATATTAGTACTAGCTGGCGTTGCGTTGCTGGGGTGTCCAACGCAATAAATCGCTCAGGAAAAAAAAAAAAAACGCTCCCCCCCACACTTAGCATCTGCTGTTGTTTTAAGGCAAGGCGCAAAATGAGACACAGGGTGTAGCAACCGTGTGAAATTCTGCTAGCAGGCAATCACCGCACATTGAATTGCAGTTTTCCACCATACTTGCATCAAATAACATGAGAACTTCTCTGCTTCGCACCGCTTTTTGTCATTAGAGTGCTTTCTGGCTGCGGTTCTATCCGACGTACGCTACTCAATGCAGACGAATTGTCAACTGCGCAAATCCTGATACGGCGTGCGTCTGCGCTGTTCACGATTTGTCTGCATTGCGTAGCGTACGTCGGATAGAACCGCAGCCAGAAAACTCTCTATTGTCACGCCAACTTCACGCAGGAAACTGCGGCATTGGCACTGCAGGGTCATGTCACCCTGCAACTTAACATGCGCAACTACATGTAAGCCACAACAATTTATGGTGAGTCACCCTGCATCACCTGCAAAGACTGCGTCTCAATTTGCGCTGGGCCTAAGGCAAGGCGCAAAATGAGGCCGCTGGGTGACGCAGCCCTGCGAAATTCTGCTAGCAAGCAATCACTGTTACGTTGAAAGCCATTTTAGTTGACGCAACTTGCAAACCAGCATGTTGAAAAACTGCGATTCAATGTGCGGTGATTGCCTACTAGCAGAATTTCGCAGGGCTGCGTCACACTGCGGCCTCATTTTGCGCCTTGCCTAAATGTTATCGTTCAACTCACGGGTTCCGTGACTGTTATGTAGCCTTGTAGTTGTTTTTGATGCTGTAAATCTTGCGGATCCGCCAAATATTCCGCTACATCTTTAATTTGAGTTCCTTTCGGCGTGTCTTTCTGCCAAAAACTGTTATTTGTACACACAGTACGACTACAAAGATAAAATTGTCCTTATGAGATGTATGACCCCAAATGTATTTTCTATCCCTCTTCCAACAAATAAACTAGTGGCAAAATCCCTGCTCGTCCCATTTTATTCTTAAATCAAATAACTTAACGTAATAATTCATAACAATACGTACTAAAACGTTAATAATCCATTTCGATGTTGTAGAACACGAACAGCAATAGACCGCAATCCAGCCATCTTTAAACCAATACTGCCACCTTGCGGCGAATTGAAAACTGAAGGGGCTATTCACAAACAAACAGGATCCGCAACTAACGAGTTCGATTCATTCCTACCGCTTTTTAATTTTCGTAATCTAATTTCTAATTGGTATAAAAATGCACATGACGTTTTGGAGGGACAATATGGATACCTGACCCTGCCACAGGCGCGAAAAGGGGCTGAGTTGCTTCGCACATGATTGTCAAATTACCGCCGTGGTGGCGCAGGACGTAGCGTACTCTATTTACTGCGTCAACGGTTCTTAGTTCGGTACTGGATTGACGTGCAGGGCCGGCCTTAGGGCAAGGCGACCGAGGCGACTGCCTTAGGTCCCGCGCTGGTGAATTAAAAAAAAAACTTGGTACTGGGGCCCCCCCGCTCTCGCCTGCTGCCTTGGACCCCGCAAACTCTAGGGCCGGCCCTGTTGACGTGAGTTGGCTTCTTTACTGGGCGACAGAAAGAGAGATACCCCGAGTGCGCCTTCCGTCAGATGAGAAGTAAACCCGAGGTCCTGTGTGGTGTACGATGGCATTTGCACGCGACAGAACCCTCTCTACTACACAACGGGTAGCTCAGAGGCAAAATTCCCAGGGTTAGGCCTGGGTTTGGTGTAGTGCCACAACAAACAGTAGACCGACGATAAATTACCATTATAGGAGTTGTAGCTTTGGTCAGCTGGCCCCCCGAGGACAAATGCCGTACAATAGGTCGCCTATGTGTCCACTCAGACGGACGAGATAAGTACCCGACCCCGCCATAGGCGACAAATGGGGTAAGAGTTGCCCTTTTTTGGCCTCCTCAGAATTTCTTCGATGAGCATCAACGTCTAAATTCGTTAGGCCGACACCAGAGGGAGCTAAGCGCACGATGTAAAGAACCGGAAGTTCTGACAGTTTCTTACAACTGACACCAGTATGGACACCTTTGACCCGATTTCAGCATGTCACGATAGAGCATTTACTACCGCGCGGCATGTCCACAGGTTCGCCTCCAGCCTAGGTCAACAGAGAAACCCCTCGTTACCCTTCTTTAGGCCAACGTTAGACGCGTCCCCATCTTTACTACCTCAGTGGTGCATTGACCTTTGGAGGTCGTCATACGTGAACAGATTCGGGATAGGGAACTTCTCTCTCAACAGCTTTAGATCACACTTCCGCCCACCGGGATACGGAAGTGCGCATCGGCACCATGCACCAAATCATAACTCTCGACCGATTTTAAGTCCACTTAGTAATTCTGCAATTCTAGTAGAATTCCAAGCCGTTCACAACCGTCCCAGGACACTTTTCCGTCTAGATAAGGAACCCTTTACAAGAACAGGTTGAACTGTAAACCACACGCCAGGGACATGCACCAAAAGGTACTACCGACGCTTTTCCATCCTGACCGAGCTGGACCATTGATCAAACCCGGAAAGACGAACTCTGCAAAGCACTTCCATTTTCTCCCATCGCAGTCATGAGCCTGGAGCAGTGGCGTACCTAGGGTTGGTATCATCCGGTGCAACAAAGGCATACCTGCTTGACTTTTTCCTCCATCGCAAACGGTAAATCCTGGTGTCCCCTTCCTCACTTGTAAATCCCTTGTATCAGTGTCCTAGTGTCGTCATCATCCGATGCCGGGCGCGAACTCCCCCCTCAGTACGCCACTCCTAAAAGGAACTCCTAACCCCCTTTCCCCGCCTATGGCAAGGTCGCATACCCATCTTGTCCCTCAGAATGGGCACAAGATTTATTTATTGGATTAGTTTCATTGGTTGGGGAGCAAGCCAAGCAACCATAACAGGACGAACCCTTAGGAGGCTGCTCGCGGGCGATGAGGAGGTAGGTGTAGAGGATGTAGGAGAGGGCAAATTTGCAGCACCCAAAGTTCTTTACCAACCACTCATGTTGGTACTAACGTGGGCTTGATCTGTTTAACTTCAGTGATCTCACGAGAACTGGCGTGTCCAACGCAACCTGGCTGCACTTGGACAGCGTTTTTTCTGTAGCCGGCTGCCACCGACGAAACCCGCAACCCTGAAGCTCATTTATCGTCGGGGCCCCTTGTTCGGTGGGGCACTGCACCGACGCGGTGGAATATTACTAATAGAGTGGTTCACTCAGAGTGTGTTGATCCAGGTTCGAGGCGGGAAGGGATGGGCTTCTTTATCGAGCAAGAGCGACCTCATCAAATACCTTCCAACTAAATGAAAGCAACCACTAACCATGTTTCCGCCTATGGCAGGCAGTGCGTAACGAGGGCGTGGCGAAGAAGGCGGCCGCCACGGGCGCAACAT
>JAAFCE010004287.1:1553876-1595897 GCA_013389805.1 Trigoniulus corallinus | reverse complement strand
AAAAAAAAAACGAAATCACCACAAAAACCACGTTGTTTTCAACCAAATAAACGATCGACCCGACGAACAACAAGAAAGTTTCAACTAATGACGTCCTCCTTTCTGACTGCCACTCTCTGTCCCTCTCCCTCTCTCTTTTCACATTTCAATTTCGCCAAGAGCGCGGAGACACGTGTCAATGTGGTCACTTGACCGGCACAAAGTCTTTTCAACACCACCTCATTATATCGTTTGACCTTTCACTTTGACAAAACAACCTGCTACCATTTTTTTTTAAAAAGGAAGCAACTCCTACCCCTTTCTCCCGCCTATGGCAGGGTGGGGTACCCATCTTTTCCCTCTGAATGGACACAGGGCGATATATTGGTCATGGATTTTTTTCTGCAGCCCGTTGCCGGCCAAAGCTGCACCCCCTACGCTTATTTATCGTCGGTCTAGTGTTCGTTGGGGAATGCTACCGACGCCAGAGGGGAGTAGGGGCGAGCTCCTACACCTAGAAATTTTGCCTCATCTATCCGTTGCATAGTTAATACTGGATTAGTTTGTGGGTTGGGGAGTAAGCCAGGCAGCCAT
This sequence comes from Trigoniulus corallinus, assembly GCA_013389805.1. Taxonomy (NCBI): domain Eukaryota; kingdom Metazoa; phylum Arthropoda; class Diplopoda; order Spirobolida; family Trigoniulidae; genus Trigoniulus; species Trigoniulus corallinus. Next base: position 1,595,324 of record JAAFCE010004287.1, on the reverse strand, counting down.
AACAGGATGAACCCTTAGGAGGCTGCCCACGGGAGATGAGGAGGAAGGTGAAAGGACAAAGGAGAGGGTTAATTTGCAACACCCAACGTTCTTTACCAAACACCCTTGTTGGTATTGACGTGGGTTTGCGCTGCTTAACTTCAGTGATCTCACGGGAACTGGTGTGTCCAACGCAACTTGGCTGCACGACAACGCAACTTGGCTGCACCTTCCAACGCAAGGGGGTAGAGAGGGTTCTCTTTTACGTGCAAGTGCCATCGTACACCCCCACACGGGACCTCGGTTTTTTACTTCTCATCCGAAAAAAAGCACACTGGCGACCTCTCTCTCTCTCGTCCGAAAGAAGCCGACCCACCTCGGTCCAGTATCGAACCTAGAACTACTGACGCAGTTGCCGAGCTACCATTTTACTAATCATAATCATACCCCTTATCCCGCCTGTTTGTTTGTTGGTGTTTTATTGGGCCTGGTCATTAGAGCCCCGTCCACAGCATAGACTGCACAGAAACTAGACACTAATGCGACGATTTTTGGGTATTAGCAGTATACTCAGTGTTCTCAAGCGGCCACCCATGTCAGCAGGGCCGGCTCGTGAGTTTCAGGCGTCCTAGGCAGGTGGGTCCATCGCCGCCGCCCCCATTGAATTTAATGCAGTTCTAATTGTCCAAGCGTCCCTCACGCGCTTGGCATTTGTCCCAATACCAACATTTAGAAAACGCCCAACCAATCAGAGAAATTTGGGAACCCCAGGACTATGAACATTTTAAATAACCGACAGACTGCATGGCAAGGAAGTACTTCTGAAATCAGCCGCCCCTATGAAATTTGCCCCCCTAGGAGGCCACCTAGGTTTGCCTGCCCCACGAGCCGCCTGTGCATGTCAGTACTAGCTGGGATTGCGCTGCTTAACTTCAGTGATCAGACGAGAACTGGTGTGCCCAACGCAATTTGCCGCTATCATTTACGTCTGTGGCATGATCGGGTCTGCGGGTTCTAGCCGGCCATTGAACATGCTCTGACTGGGGGCACCCCAGTCAGGCGTCTGGAACCCGCAGGAATATTGACTGGGTTGTCTATGGGGGGGTGCCGGCCCCTCATTATTAATAAAATACCAGAGAGAGAGAGAGATTGAGACTGGGAGGGAGAAAAATAAACTGAGAGGGAATTCCACGTCAGCATCATGACATAGAGCAACAGCAACTCCTAACCCTTTTCCCGTCTATGGCAGGGCCGGCTGTATTGCGTTGGATGGTGCGGCCAAGTTGCGTCGGACACAGCAGTTCTAGTGAGATCACCAAAAGTTAAGGAACGCAAACTCACGTTAGTACCAACATGGGTGGTTGGTAGAGAACGTTGGGTGCTGCAGATTTCCCCTCTCCTGCATCCTCTACATCTACCTCCTCATCTCCCGCGAGCAGCCTCCTAAGGGTTCAGCCTGTTAGGGCTGCTTGGCTTACTCCCCAACCCGTTAGTGTAACACAGAACATCGAACGATAAAATGGATACACCAGTTCTCGTCTGATCACTGAAGTTAAGCAACGGTAAGGGCCTCTCTCTCTCTCTTCCGGTAAACAAGTCAACCCACCTTGATCCACTATCGAACATGGCACGCTTCCATGTCCGTTTACACCACCTGCTCCCACGTCCGCTTTGGCCTTCCTCTACCTCTGGTGCCCCCAACCACCTGCATTCCCATAATGGACCTACTAAGCTCCTCCTCTCCTCTTCTCATCTCATCACATCACATCTCCCTCTCATCACATGGCTCACCCCCTTGCCCCTGGTTACGAAAATTGAAAGCTAGGTACTCAGTCTTCCTCATGTTCACCTTAAGACCCCCCACTTTCCACTGCTGTCTTAATGTCCTGTCAGCCCTTTTGTGCATCCTCTTTGGACTCCTCCAACCTACCTACATCATCGGCAAATACCAGGCACTGAGGCGCCCATTCCCCTACTCCCGTCAGCAGCTCATCCATTACTAGAGTAAATAAAATATGGGCTAAGTGCTGACCCTTGATGCACACCAACCTGCACACTGAAACCTGCAGTGTTTCCCCATGCTGTCCTCACCCTAGTGATGCACCCATCCTAATATGACCCTCATCAACCCCTTTCTTCCTTAAAACGCTCCACAGTACCTGTCTAGGGACACTATCATAGGCCTTCTCCAGGTCGACAAATACTGCATGGAGGTCCTTCTTTGCTACTCTATGCTTCTCTATCATCTGTCTTAGGATAAAGATTGGTTCCATGGTGGACCTACCAGGCATAAACCAAAATTGGTTTCCCCGGACCCTAGTTTGCTCTCTGAGGCGACATTCTATGACTCGCTCCCACAGCTTCATAGAATGGCTCATAAGCTTAACCCTTCTATGGTTTCCACAGTCCTGGGCATCACCCTTGCCCTTGAACAGTGGAATTACCCAACTCTCTCGCCATGCAGATGGCATCCTATCACCAAACATCGATATGGATCTTATCTGGGCCTACTGCTTTGTGCCCTTTCATTTTGTGAAGGGCTCTGACCATTTCAGCCTCACTCACCCTGTCCACTGCCTGAGTAATGATTGGGTTGCTTTCTGTGGCTGTTACACAGGTGGCAGTATTTAAGAGGCTACACACACACAGCCATTAATTATTATTAATTACCAAAATTATTTTTTTATTAAAGTAATATTTATAACGTCTTTACTCCAGGTGTGTCAAAATGGTGGTCCGCGGGCCGCACGCGAACCTAGAACCCCAGAGTTGCGGCCTGGACGATCGATATCACGATACCACTCAGAGGCTTAGAAAGAGTTGAACAGTAGCACCCGGTCGCAGTTGCAAAGGAGTGCCTTGGGCTCTCTATAGCCCTCATGACAGCACATATGTTATCAATGTGGCCTTCGGGGATACCCCCAGTTTGACATACCTGCTCTACACCCGTCTTCCAAAAACTATCAAAATATCAATAAATGATATACTTACTTTGAGTGCTGAGGCAAGGTGCGGTACACGATGAATCGACCATGTTTATTTACTTTTGCCGAAAACAAATTTATCCACCAAAATGCACTAACAGTTTCTTTGTCCCAAGTAAGGATTCTTTTTCTATTTCCAACAACTGGACATGCTCTAATAATAAAAGGTAAAAAGCTGACTAACACTTTTACAATAACACAAAGACCTACTTCCGAAAAGTTCGTTCAACTTTCTTGACCCCATTTTGGTGTGCTTCTTTTTTTAAAACCAAACTCCTTCTTCTGCTGCTGGACAACCGGTATTTCTCTCTTTTTCTCACCTGTCTGAATAATAAAGTGTGCAATACAGAAAATCTCCAGCCAGTACAATAATAACAATAGCAATTACTAACCCAATTCCTGCTCTATGGCAGGGTCAGGGGTCAAAGGTGTTTATTTTGTTCCACTACGATGACTATGCCCCATAGTGATGATGACACTTTGATGATATTTTTACGCCGCAGTCTGGTGCCAACTGAAAGCTGCAACCCCCGCGTCGGTTTATTTTCCTCGAATGGAGGGGGGAGGGGGCGCACTGTTTCCTTCTAGGGCCCGGCAGAAGGTCCGAGCTCCTATACCTGAGTATACTACAGTATTTCGTTGTTCCAATCTTCACGTTTCTGGTAGACGTTCGTTTCCGTGTAGCGGTGACTTGATGAGCACCCTCACAAGGTAACTTCCAGCCCGTTACCGGAATGCGCAGTGTGGCTCCTACACCCGGGAAATTCGTACCGATCGGTGTTGGTACCATACACACCCTCATAAGGTAGGAAGGCGTCGTCCCCTTCTCATCCGATAATGGAAGGTGCGCTGATGGCCTCTCTCTCTCTCTCTCGTCAAGCCATCTTGATCCAGGATTGAACCTGGAACCACTGACGTAGTAGTTGCTACTAGTGCGCCACCGAAGCGGGTCCACTTCACACACATCGTCCCTTCCTCCCTCCCTCCCTCCTCGTTTCCCTCTCTCAACGTCCTGAAAAGAAGCGACTCACCTCTGTCAGGAAACGAACCTGTGGTTCGTCAGCCCGCGTCAAGTAATGGTAGTAAAATGTACCTCTATTAACCCGTGGCACCTTCAGGTTATGTTATGGTACGCCAACGGGCTGGGAAGTTAGCCATAACAGGCCGAACCTTTACCAGGTGATTAGGATGCTGGACACTCATTAGGACTGGACCCTAATTACCAAATAAACACCGACCGACCGACCTTAGTCAGGATCGAGGCTTGAATCCACGGACTCCAAAATCGGGGAGCGACACACCGCTGAGCCAGTATCTAGATCAGAAAAGGTGATTGACCGCGACGCCAGAAAGTGAGATTCGTAGCACGGCCGAATTATTGTTCTTCAAGAAGAAAAAGGGTTATTTGACCTGTGGTTCGCACCACTTGACCCCTCGCTTAAAAAGAAACGAGGATGGAACCTGTAGCTATAGACCCACGAAGGAAGCAAGGTGATCAGGACGCTGATTGCAAACAATCAGGGATTAAACACGAGAAGGAGGGAGAGGAGAGTTTCCGATGCATCGGTGCTGTTTCAAGTTGAGAGTTGAATTTTGGCTTGACCTTTGACTCGAATTCATTTCCATGGGCTTCTTGCTAGAGGTAATAAAAAAAATAGGGAGAAAAGGTATGAGAAATGACACCCCCGCATGACCTGATAACAGTAAAAAAAACATTTAAAATCTCAACAAATTTTCGTTTTCGGTTCGTTGGTGTTTTAGGGCCCTTCAACTACAAGGCCATTAGAGCCCCGTCCACTGCGTAGTTCTAATGCAGAGGGTCCACAGACACTACACTACTGGCGACGATTTTTGGATATTAGCGGTACCCAGTTTTCCCAAGCGGCCACCCACGTCAGTACTAGCTGGTGGTTGCGTTGGGGAGCGGCGAGTTGCGTTGGACACACCAGTTCTCGTCTGATCACTGAAGTTAAGCAACGCAAGCCCAGTTAGTACTGACATGCGTGGTCGCTCGGGAAAGCTGGGTACTGCTAATACCCAATAATCGTCGCATTGGTGTAGTGTCGGTGCAATCTATGCATTAGAACTACGCGGTGGACGGGTCTCTAATGACCTCGTAGTTGACGGGACCTTAAACACCAACAAACAAACAAAAAGTGGTTGCGTTGCTTCACTTCAGTGATCAGACGAGAACTGGTGTGTCCAACGCAATACAGCCGCTCACCTCGCTCCAGTATGGAACCTAGAACTATTGGCGCAGATATCGAGCGCTCTGTGTCCTAGTCATACTATACAAATCAACTCCTAACCCTTTCCCCGCCTATGGCAGGGTCGGGTACCCATCTTGTCCCTCTGAATGGACCACAAGGGCGATATACAGTATTGGTCATCATTTTGTTTTTCTGCAGCCGGTTGCCGGCCAAAGCTGCACACCTACACTTATTTATCGTCGCTTTAGTGCTCGCTAGGGAATGCTATCCACGCCAGGGGGCGAGCTCCTACACCTGGAAATGCCTCATCTACCCGTTGCATAGTAGAGAGAGTTCTTTTACGTGCAAGTGAAATCGTACACCAACACGGGACCTCAGTTTTACTTCTCATCCGAAAGAAGACACACTCCCGGTGGTTGGTACACCATGGCACCATGGCACCTTGACACCATGACATCATGGCACACCATGGGTGGTTGGTAAAGAACGTTGGGTGCTGCAAATTTCCCCTCTCCTTCGTCTTCTTCACCTACCTACTCATCTCCTGCGAGCAGCCTTCTAAGGCCCGGTGCACACATGCGATTTTTACTCGCGCGGCCTCGCAATTTCGGCATGAAATACATTAGTTGCAATGGGGGAGTGCACACATACCTGCGGCTCCGCTGCCGCTCCGAAAACCGGAGTTGCGTCTGGAAGTGTCCGCAGTTCCCTACGCAACCGCCGCGGCGCTGCGCTCGCACATTCGGTCACGTAGTACCTCGTGGTCTATTGAGCGATGGACACGTCCGCGCGGTTCCTTATGCTTAGTTCCGTATCACCACACTTCAACGCTAATCACGTCGCCACTGATGCCATTTTGATGACGTTTTGTGCTAGTGCGTTATGAAGGACCGCCAGCGCAATTCCTTAAGTGCAGCGCTTTATTTGGAGTCACTGCACGCCGCCGTCATGTCTTACATTATCCTCCGCCATTTTTCAAGCAGACAGCTCAACCGCCAGCCAATAAGAACGCAGCGCCGAGTTGACCAGTGGTCAACTCAACTACCGTCACGCAACCGCTGTGTGACGTCACCATTATTTGTGCTGTGTCGTCTGATTCAACGGTAATAGCGTTAGCGCGTGGGTATACGGAACCAGGCATTAGTTTTGACATTAGGTGGGCAAAAAGGGCACGCCTTCTGGACAGTTGCCAAATGTGTACTGGCGACATTCCACCGCACGTGTGCATTGAATTGCTGCGGTGTCGCTGCAGTGTACCTGCGGCGCCCCGCGCGGCCTCGTAATTAAGGCATGAGATACATTAGTTGCAATGAGGAGTGCACACATACCTGCGGCGCCCCCCCCCCCCCGGCTCCGAAAACCGGAGATGCGTCTGGAAATGCCCACAGTTCCCTACGAAACCGCCACCGCGCCGCGCTCGCACATTCGGTCACGTAGTACCTCGTGGTCTATTGAGCGATGCACACGTCCGCGCGGTTCCTTAGTTTTGACATTTGGTGGGCGAAAAGGGACACGCCTTCTGGACAGTTGCCAAATGTGTACTGGCGACATTTCCCCACATGTGTGCATTGAATTACTGCGGTGTCCCTGCGGCACCCGCGCGAGCAAAAATCGCATGTGTGCACCGGGCCTAAGGGTTCGTCCTGTTATGGCTGCTTGGCTTACTCCCCAACCCATGAAACTAATTCAAATAATCAGGGTAAAGAAGCCAACCCACCTCGGTCCAGTATCGAACCTACAACTACTGACGCAGTTGCCGAGTGTGCTAACCGCGTCCGTAGTCTTATGCCTAGTTCCGTATCACCACACTTCAACGCTAATCACGTCGCCACTGATGGCATTTTGATGACGTTTTGTGCTAGTGCGTTATGAAGGACCGCCAGCGCAATTCCTTAAGTGCAGCGCTTTATTTGGAGTCACCACACGCCGCCGTCATGTCTTACATTATCCTCCGCCATTTTTCAAGCAGACAGCTCAACCGCCAGCCAGTCAGAACGCAGCGTGACGTGCGGACTGCTCTGCGGCGCCCCAAGTAGCAGTGTGACGTCACCATTTTTTGTGCTGTGTCGTCTGATTCAACGGTAAAAGCGTTAGCGCGTGGGTATACGGAACCAGGCATAACAATCGTCTAAATTCGTGAGGAAGGACCATTCATCACATGCGTAAGAATATTAGCTTTCGCTTCGTTGAGGGTCTTAGGGCCCCTTCAACTACAAAGGTCATTAAAGCCCCCATCCACTGCGTAGTTGTTCTGCATCTGTGTCAGTGGTCTCCAAACTTTCTCGACTCACGGGAGCGGCGAATTGCGTAGGACACACCAGTTCTCGTCCGATCACTGAAGTTAAGCAACGCAGCCCCAGTTAGTAGTAACATGAGTGGTCACTTGGGAAAACTGGGTACTGCTAATACCCAAAAATCGTCGCATTAGTGTAGTGTCTGTGCAGTCTCTGCATAAGAACTACGCGGTGGACGGGGCTCTAATGATCTTGTAGTTGAAGGGCCCTAAAACACCAACAAACAAACAAATCGCTTGGGTCAACTCAACTACCGTCACGCACAGCTGCTCTGCGGCGCCCCAAGTAGCAGTGTGACGTCACCATTTCTTGTGCTGTGTCGTCTGATTCAACGGTAGTAGCGTTAGCGCGTGGGTATACGGAACCAGGCATTAAAATAAACATTATTTTGAAAAGCATGCCAAATATACGTTTGCTTGTAAGAGCAATTTACTCACATTTTGACAGACGTGATCACTTCAAGCCAATCATCGAGATTCTCCTGCAGATGAGAGATCACAAAACAACGAATTTAGTTTAAAAGATATATTTTCAGTGCATCATAAAATCAAGAGAGAGAGAGGGGGAAAACACATGTATTTGAATATTTGTAGCCAAATAAAGAGAGAGGGAGAGTTTGAGAGGAAAAAAAAGAGAAGTAAGAAGCGATATTAGTTAGTAGGCGACACTATCAGTAATGGAATAATAGATAATATTTGCAGCAGTAGTAGTAATAATAATAATAACAGTAGGAGGCGAGAAATAAAACATCTAGATAGAGTATCTAATATTGTATAGCATTCACATCATGAAAAATGAAAAAGAAGAAGAAAGAAACCATTTTTCGATGAATGAGAGACAGATATATTGTTAAACCATGCAAAGAAAAACCTAAAAAAAGAGAGTATTGCATATACTGTATATATATATATATATATATTTTTTTTGTTCAGATGTGGATATACACAATACATTTAGATATAGACTTATGAAATACAGCACATAGATATATAATTAGATAAATTGAAAAAAAATAGTAGTATAGTAGTGAAATATGCGTGAAAAACAAGACAAGAAACAAAAATGGCGCTTAAGAACTATATATAGCAACTCCTAACCCCCTTCCCCACCTATGGCAGGGTCGGGTACCTATCTTGTCCCTCTCAATGGACACAAGGGCGATATATTGGTCATAGTGTTTTTTCTGCAGCCGGTTGCAGGCCAAAGCTGAACCCCTATGCTTATTTATCGTCGGTCTACTGTTCGTTGGGGGGAAAGGGGATGAAGGGAAGGGGTACACCTCCAAGCTGCTACACCCGCAGTTGTTGTTGTTGTTTTAGGGCCCTTCAACTACAAGGTCATTAGAACCCCGTCCACAGTGTACTTCTTATGCAGAGACTGCACAGACACTACACTAATGCGACGATTCTTGGGTATTATCAGCACCCAGTTTTCCCAAGCGACCACTCATGTCACTACTAACTGGGGCTGCGTTGCTTAACTTCAGTGATCAGACGAGAATCTCATCAGTGATTCATCAGTGAATCTCAACGTCGGTCTACTGTTTGTAGGGGGAAAGGGGATGAGGGGAAGGGGCACTCCACCCAACTGCTACACTTGTTGTTTTAGGGCTCTTCAACTACAAGGTCATTAGAGTCCCGTCCACAGCATACTTTTTATGCAGAGACTGCACAGACACTACACTAATGCGATGATTTCTTTCAGCATTAGCAGCACCCAGTTTTCCCAAGCGGCCACCCATATCAGTACTTGCTGGAGTTGCGCTGCTTAACTTCAGTGATCAGACGAGAACTGGTGTGTCCAACGCACTTCGCCGCTCCCGATACACCTGGAAATTTGGCCTCACCGACCCGTTGTATAGTAGAGAAGAGTTCTTTGACGTGCAAATGCCATCATCCTACACCACTACACGGCACCTCGATTTTACTTCTCATCTGAAAGAACGTGGTGCACTCGTGGCGTCTCTCGCTCTCACACCCCAAAGAAGCCAACTCACCTCGGGTCCAGTATCGTTGTTGTTCTTGTGTGTTGGTTTTTTTTAGGGCCCTTCAACTACAAAGGTCATTAGAGCTCCGTCCACAGCATAGTTCTTATGCAGAGACTGCACAGACACTACACTAATGCAAACGACTTTTGGGTATTAGCAGTACCCAGCTTTCCCAAGCGGCCACCCATGGCAGTACTAGCTGGGGTTGCGCTGCTTAACTTCAGGGATCAAACGAGAACTGGTGTGTCCAACGCAATTCGCCGCTCCGGGTCCGAATCTAGAACTGTTACGGAGCCAGCTACCCATTGGGCCACAGAGGCGGGTGTATATATAAAAAAAGAAAGAAAGATGGAGAACGAGAGAGAAATAAGTAATTTCAACTCAAAGAGAAAACGAAAAAAGAAAAGGAGAATTAATGTATAATATACATATAATATATATATATTAATATTTAAATAAATGAATGATCCAGATTAGAATAAGCAGCATCATAAAGGAGTCCTCTTAACCTGAGCACGTCTTCCTAAGCAGGAACATTTCACCATGAAGAATCCATAAACTAAAGGATTCATACACGAGTTGGAGGCAGCAAAGATGAAGAATCCTTTCTGGATACCAACATCCAATCCGTTAGCAGATTCATGATCGAACCAAAACCACAAACTCAAGCTGTAATAAGGTGTCCAACACATGATGAACACGGCCACCATAATGATGGTCATACGCAGAGTCTTTGATTTCGCGCGATTCAGATTCTCTGGACCGCTACGTCGAAGGCTCACCTCACGATGACCACTCTTTGGTGAAGGATCCACACCTACATAAACAACAAAAATAATAATAAGTTAGGTATATATGTCTGTGTGTGGCTTTTTTGTGTTGACTGACAAGGTAAAAACATTAACAGCAAGCGTGGAGAAGGACAGTGTCAAACCTCCACGTCACACCAGACGGGCCACTTTCCACCAAATGAAATTCACGCGGCTCGCACGATTTTTCACTCACTCTTCATTATTAAATATGTAACTGATGTAGGGAACCCATCTCATCCCTCTCAATGGACACAAGGGTTGATCTATTGGACGGTGTTTCTCCCCAGCCGGCTGCCGACCAAAGCTGCAACCCCCTATGCTTACTGATCGTCGGTCAACTGTTGGTTGGGGGGCACTCTACACAGCTCGTACATCTGGGAATTTGGCCTCATCTACCCGTTGCATAGTAGGGATGGTTCTTTCACTTGCAAATGCCATCCTACACCACGCGGAACCTAGGTTTTACTTCTCGGGACTTCTCTCTGTTGCCCGGTTGTTGTTGTTGTTGTTTAAGGTTCCGTCAACTACGAGGTCATTAGAGACCCGTCCACCGCATAGTTCTAATGCATAGACTGCACCGACACTACACCAATGAGACGATTATTGGGTATTAGCAGTACCCAGCTTTCCCGAGCGACCACCCATGTCAGTACTAACTGGGCTTGCGTTGCTTAACTTCAGTGATCAGACGAGAACTGGTTTGTCTAACGCAACTCACCGCTCTGTTGCCCGGTAAAGTCAACCCACCACGTCCCAATATCGAACCGGGTACCATTCGCGCAGTATACTAATCGAGCACGCTACCTATTCAGCCACCGAGGCAGATCTACACACTGTAAACTGATTGACTTGTTAAGTGTTCTAGGGCCCTTCAATTACAAAGGATATTAGAGCCCCGTCCACTGCATAGTACTAATGCAGAATCTGCCCAGACACTATGCTGTTAGGGTGATTTTTGGGTCTCAGTGGGGGAGAAGCTTATTGCGTTGGACACAACCAGTTCTCGTCTGATCACTGAAGTTAAGCAACTCAACCCCAGCTAGTACTAACATGGGTGGCCACTTTGGAAAACTGGGCACTGCTAATACACAGCAATCGTCGTATTAGTGTAGTGTCCGTGCAGTCTCTACATCAGAACTATGCAGTGGACGGGACTTTAATGACCTTGTAGTTGAAGGGCCCTAAAACACCAACAAACAACAACGGAGTCGTAGCGCTAGCCTACGTTCCCAAACGGTCACCCACGCTGGAACTAGCTAGGGTTGCGTTGCTTAACTTCAGTGATCAGACAAGAGAACTGGTGTGTCTAACGCAATGCAGCCGCTCCTCAGGTCTAAAGAAACCATTACTGAATTCATAATAATAATCATCAAAAGAAGCTATTGGTTGGCATTTTTTGACGCCCCCTAGTTGTTAACAGGATGATGGAACCTCTCCAACAAAAAAGATAAGTATTGTATTTTTTGATTTATTAGATTAGTAATTTGAAAAATTGAATTATTTTTATGCTCATAGAATCTAATTGTTTGCCATTTGAACATTTTTCAGAAGCCTTTTGCCAAGAAGCAACAGAGGAGTGGACTGCAGCCTAAAAGACATCAAAAGCTAAAGCCTGGTTCCCTGGCACGCGACACTGACGAGAATAGCGCTCTAGCAGACGACAATCCACATAAACTGATGACGTAGTTACACTACCATCTGTAAAGTAAGAGCGAAATCAACGGTGAAGTGGAGTTGAGAGTTAGTTAACTGCACTTGTCGATGGAATGCGTCGCTCGAATTTGATTGGCTGTTTGAATTTTTAAATAGTTTTCTGTTTACTTTTCATTGGTTTATGTATTTTTTGGTTTTGGCGCCACCAAACGTTCATATTGAAAACTATTAATTGCTTATGCGAATTCGCTCATGCCAGGGAATCAAACCAGGTGAAATTTCTGTTAGCGCCTGTGGTTTACATCATAATTTTACTGTCTGCTCAAGCGCTATTCTCGTCAGTGTCGCGTGCCAGGGAACTAGGCTTAAGTTTTAAACTCGATTTTCTTGTCTCTGTCTGTAGTTATTATCTTAGGATGAACCTTGACGTGAATTATATGTGATACCTAAATTCAATTAAAGTTAATGAACGTAACAAGTTATAAACAATCCAGTACATCAATCACTTATCTAACAAACGCTGTGAAATTAAAATGCCCGATTTATTATATTATCTTTTTTTGTGTGTGTATTTTTTAAGAAGGTAGGAGTGTTTTTCATCTTCCTCCTTCTTCTTTCACAAGTAGAGGTGTGAGAGATAAGGAAAAGTAATTTACGTACCATTGCATTCTTGAGATTTCCGAGCAATTTCAAAGATAATAGCTCCGTAAGTCACAACGATCACTATTAATGGGATCCCATACATTGCAGCCATCACGAATAAATTATAAGCCAAGCGATAGTTGGGATTTGGAAACGTGTTCAGTTCAAGGCATTGATAATACCATCGATGGTCTGGATGATTTTCTAGACGAAACACAACTATCTGTAAATATAAAGTAAAAAAAAAGACTATTATGTCGTATATTCAAATTTTAAGTTCCATAACAACAACAACAACTACTACTCATGACCCAATAAATTCTTAAGTAATTAAATCCTATTATACCAATCTTTCATCCCTGCTGCACACTTCGGTGAGAGCATAATTCATCAATCACTTCTTAATTTTTTTTCTCACTCATTAACATAACGTGATTATATCTACGAACAACTACTTGATACAAGCACCAAGAATCATAAAATAAAAAAAAAAAAACAAAAGTATGTACCGCTATTAAGGAGTTGAGAGACTCAAGTCGACCTTCCAAGGATCGCATCAATTTCAAGTCGTTCAATTTAATGCACTCCCGTGCTCATTTTCCATTGAATTATGATACACTGAGGGGTTGCATCATTAAATAGACATCGTCAACCTCATAAACGTGTAACGATTATCGTTCAAACATTAGGAAGCATCGAAGCAGTTCCAGACTGTGGTTCGTGTCTCGGAAAGTTCCTACCTCGAAACCCAATTTCCCATCTTATGGCAACTAAAGCAAAAGCAACTCCTAACCCTCTTCCCGTCTATGGCAGGGTCGGGTATCTATCTTGTCCCTCTGAATGGACACAGAGGCGATCTATTGGACAGCCTTTTTTCCCCACAGCCGATTGTCGACCAAAGCTGCAACCCCTACGCTTATCGATCGTCTTCCAGAATTGCCTGAGGGTTCATTCTGTGTCAGTGATAACCTCGAAACATCTTTCAAAAAAAGACCTTTAGTATGCCAGTGCATAGCACTGCGGTTCGTATCTCGAATCTAGGTACATGTGTCGAGGTCAAAATGGGAGATGAAAAACAGTTCGCATCTTGGAAAGTTTGTATGTTCACTCAACCTCACTCACGTTGTTGTTTAAGGTCCCGTCAACTACAAGGTCATTAGAGACCCGTCCACTGCATAGTTCTAATGCATATACAGTACTGCATAGACACTACACTAATGCGACGATTATTGGGTATTAGCAGTACCCAGCTTTCCGGAGCGACCACCCATGTCAGTACTAACTGGGCTTGCGTTGCTTAACTCCAGTGATCAGAAGAGAACTGGTGTGTCCAACGCAACTCGCGGCTCCCAGTTTGTATGTTGAGAGGTTCATAAGTCGAGGTACCACTGGTGAAACTTCTTTTTTTTCGCCATCTTTGTCTTCTTCTTCTCTTAACAATAGAATATTTTGTGGAACTGCAGCATGTACGCTGTTCGAATCTGCACGAGTTCGATTCGAACGATGCGGCACAAAATAGTGGCTTAAAGCCCCGTCCACACGCTCATGCTTTATCATAGACTTGTTTGTATCCTGTAGTTTGCACAACCTGGCCTGTACACCCTGTTGCGTCTACACGATACAAGTAAACATGCACAAACTTCATTTCAGTGTTTAACTTTGAAGAGGTCATTTCGCAACAATGCTATCCAGCAGCGCCTGTTCTAGCACTTATGCCACCCCGGACAAAAGGACAAATTGCCGCCCCTTGAAGCAGCACTCTGTTCTCACACTCACAGCGAAAATGGCGCCCTTAAATTTTCGCGCCTGGGACAAATGTCCGGGTTGCCCCCCCCCCCCCCTTAGAGCGGGCCCTGTATCCAGTGAAGAACTTTTTTTTATTACAAGTCTTTGTGTACGTTTTACTAGTGACATTGACACCAATATTTCATGTAAAGTCCATTCTAACAAAAACCCTAAATGATAATCCTTAAATAATTATCTCTCTTAACTTTTCAATCATTTTGTTACAGGCCACACTTTTCCTATCTTGATCAGAATATTTTTTTGCATTTTACTTTTCACAGACTGCGTAACGATTTATAGAGCTCTATAATTTCGGACGTCAGACATGTAGGTGAGAGACATCGCGGAGAAGATGAGGGAAAACAGATTGAGGTGGTATGGGCATGTGATGCGAAGGGAGGAGGAGGAACTAGTTTGGTCCATCATGGGACTGCAGGGGTTCGGAAGCGTCAGGGGGAGGGGAAGACCAAAGCAGATGTGGATGCAGGTGGTGCCAAAGGACATGGGTGTGTGCGGGATGGGGGCCTTGTCGGGGATCGGCGGGGGTGGGTGGGATTGGAACCCGCAGACCCGACCCAGTTTCGTGCTGGAGAAGGGTATGATGATGATGATGATGAGACATGTTTACTTCACAAAATCAAGCGATGGACTGAAGACACGGCTCGTTTTGTGTCCACACGCTCATGCTTTACTGTGCGAGCCACTTTCGTCCAGGCAAAATCCTTAAGGCCCGTCCAAACGTTCACGCTTTACCGTAGACTTACTCGTGCAAACCAGTTTGTATACGGAACCACTAGCATGTGGACGGGAAACCAGTATCGTGTACAAGCCAAAAAGCACTGCTTGTGTAAACGTTGCATTGCTAAGGATTTTGCCTGCAGGAAAGTGGCTCGCACGGTAAAGCATGAGCGTGTGGACACAAAACGAGCCGTGTCTTCAGTCCATCGCTTGATTTTGTGAAGTAAACATGTCTCATCAACATACCCATCTCCAGCACGAAACTGGGTTGGGTCTGCGGGTTCCAATCCTCCACCCCCTCCAATCCCCGACAAGGCCCCCATCCACCCCGCACACACCCATGTCCTTTGGTACCACCTGCTTTGGTCTTCCCCTCGCCCTGACGCTCTGGAACCCTTGCAGTCCCATGATGGACCAAACTAGTTCCTCCTCCTCCCTTCGCATCACATGCCCATACCACCTCACAAGGGCGAATCCAGAGGCTGGCTCAGGGGGGGTGTGATTATGATTCTGAAGCAAATTGTAAGTTTCAGCCAGTCCAAATTCCAAAAGTAGCCAGCCTTCGGCCTGGCCACAGTGGCCCCCATGGATCCGCCACTGCCACCTCAACCTGTTTTCCTTCATCTTCTTTCCGTGATGTCTCCCACCTACATGTCTGATGTCCGAAATTATAGAGCTCTATAAATCGTTACCTAGTCTGTGAAAAGTTAAATTGAAAAAGTAGGGTTTTTGTTAGAATTGACTTTACATGAAATAATGGTGTCAATGTCACTAATAAAAAGTACACAAAGACTTGTAATAAAAAAATTTCTTCTGGGGGAGGGGCAACCCGGACATTTGTCCCAGGCGCCAAAATTTAAGGGCGCCATTTTGGATGTGAGTGAGAGAACAGAGCACTGCTTCAAGCAGCGGCAATTTGTCCTTTTGTCTGGGGTGGCATAAGTGCTAGAACTGGCGCTGCTGGATAGCATTGGGGCGATATGACCTCTTCAAAGTTAAACACTGAAATGAAGTTTGTGCATGTTTACCTGTATCGAGTGGACACAACAGGGTGTACAGGCCAGGTTGTGAAAACTACAGGATACAAACAAGTCTATGGTAAAGTATGAGAATGTGGACAGGGCTTTAGCAATGCAACGTTTACACAAGCCATGCTTTTTGGCTTGTACACTATACCGGTTCCCATCCACACGCTAGTGGTTCCGTATACAAACTGGTTTGCACGAGTAAGTCTATGGTAAAGCATGAGCGTGTGGATGGGCCTTAAGCCCCCCCATACACAGCGTTTTATCTTCAGTTGTAATTGTGCAGTTAAAACTGTTGAGAAATGTCTACAGTTAAAACTGCGAGAGATTTTGCCATGCACACCCACAGTTGGATTGCCACTGCTCTCCACACATACACTATACCTCGTGAACTACAGTTTGGCCTGAAGATAACGCCACATACCTGAAGTTGAAGTTCAATTGCACAGTTACTCGATAATAGGGATCTTGCAGGTACACGTGACGTGGGCGTTTCCAAGACGAAAGACGAGAAGTGAGCAACCTTCTCGTCTCGTCCCATCCATGGACGGCAAAATCTGAAATACACGTCCTTGTTTCTCGTGACGAGTTGGCCTGCCTGCTATTGGTCAAACGCTTGTGCATGCGCAAATCACTTTTAAGCTAGCTATCTGGCATCCATTTTTTTTTTACACGAAGCGACAGAGAGATAAAAACACCAAGAAATGAAAAATAAAAGTGATGATCCCCAACACCTGTTAGTGCAGATATAATATATGTTATATTCAATGTTTTATACAATACAATAATTATATGGAACATTATTTTAAGGAGATTTTAATCCATTTTACTTAACGCTTCTACCATATAGCCAAAATACGTTTTGTCTGGCAGTCACTAGATGGCACACAATTATCTGAAACGGATAACTGCATGTTGCCAAAAACAAGCCGAGACGAAACATAAGAGGACGAATTTGAGACCTGAAATTCGCCTCTCGTTACATCCGTCCCTTCTACATGCAAGATCCCTAATGACTCGATAATTACTAGCAAGCCATTGAGTGCTATCAGACTTATTTTTTGAAAGTCGAAATTGCTATCATGAGAGTACTCTTATCGCATAAACCGACCTTTCGTGTCGAATCTCATTAACGTCGGTCTTAATTGTCTCTCTGCCAATAAAAACAAAGGTCTCCACATTAATGGTTTTGCTTTTTTTTTTCTTCCCCCCTCCCCACACTCGAAGTAATGGAGTCATACTAAACTTAATACCATCATTACCTGGATCAGCATTATTGTCAAAAACAGTATAAATCTGCCTTAATCGGTCATGTTCCATTGTACATGAAAATGTTCGTTAACAAAAGCCGGCGGCATTAACAAACAAGCATGTCAACAAAAATCTCGTATATCTTCAAACACAATTCATGAACAGGAGGAAAAGAAAGACGACGTTGAATTCATTTAAGGCCTACATCCTTAAAAAAAAATAAAAATTTCAAAAATAACTTTAGAAAAACAAAACAAAAAAAATGTCGTCGTATTCCTCGAATACAAACAAAGAACAACTTAAGAACGTTCGACGTCATATTCTATTATCAACCGAATTCTACACTAAATTCAAATTCAAACACCATGATAGAACGTCACGCAATTGGTTCCTCTCATTATAACACGTGACATCTCACCGCAAACGCCTGAAACGTGGTGTTCTACAGTTGCCATGACGACGAATTACATTTCAAGACAAAAGGCCTTTAGTAGGATGCTCCTATTCGAACAAATGTCGTAAGGTCAGCACAATATGATCCAAATGGCGTTTTCATTTAAAAAGGTGCCTACCGATGGACTCTTTTGATCAAATGATGAAAATGACCTTGTTGAGTAGTCAACGACCAACATTAACAACTTGTCAAAGGTAATAATAATGAAGAGGTGGAGAGCAATGCTTGAACGCCAGTCAATATCAATTATGATCGAGGAGGAGTAGGACGTGGGCAAATGACCTGCGCTGCATCATCGTCTCTTTCACACGACATCTTATTTACCCCTAAGATTAATGCTGACGTAGTAATTCGTCTTCCTCCTTCACACAACAATGTCGCAAGAAGAGAAAAGGACGACGACGACGACAACAACAACAACAAAAATCAATGGCGAAGGTTTCTTTTAGGAAAAGATGATGATGATGACGACGACGTCGAAAACAAAGAATAGAAAGAAGGCGTCGATCAAATCAAGATGGTGTCTATGAGATAAATAAAATTGATTGAAACTGGTCAACATACTGGACTCATCAAGTAGGGCCCGCTCTAGGGGGTGCAACCCGGACATTATCGATGCAACAACGGTCCTCATCCCTACCACCAATCTGCTAAGTTGTTAACTTCATTAGTCGCAAATTAGTTCGGCAGGATGAATACCTGAGAAAGTAGGCCATTTCTAAATGACTTTCACCCCCCATCATCATCATCATCATACCCTTATCCCGCCTGTAGCAGGATCGGATCTGTAGGTTCTAGCCCCCTCCACTCCCGCCTATCTCCCACCAGGTCCCCGTCCACCCCACATACTACCAATATCCTTACGGCCAACAAGCTGCTCCCAAGTCTGTTTCGTCCTCCCCCCTGCACCAAGTGCTTCCGACCAACTGCATTCCTGAAATGGACCTAACAAACTCCTCCCACCGCTCTTCTCAGTATGTGTCCACCACCACCCCCCCAGGCTACCTCATTCCTAATTCTATCAACTCTCGACACCCCCACTCATGTACCGCAGCATTCGCAACTTAGCTATTTACATTCTATTGACGTGGCTCTTCCTCACTGCCCTCAACACTCTGATCCATACAGCACAGCTGGTCTAACCACTGCCCCTGTCAAACTTCCCTTTCAACTTGATTGGGACCCTCCTATCACACAGGACACCACTTGCCTGTCTCCACTCCAACCATCCCCCCCCCCACTGATTCTATGGGTCGCATCACAGGCCATCTCTCCACAGTGCCTGCTCTAGCACTTATGCCACCCCTTGAAGCAGTGCTCGGTTCTCACACTTACAGCCAAAATGGTGCCCCCGAAAATTTTGGCGCCCCGGACAAATGCATGGGCTGCCCCCTAAGACAGGGCCTTGCTCTACACTGCTTTGGAACACTTTCACCATCATCACGTTTATTTATTGGTGGTGACTTTAATAGTCCTGTAGGCAAAGATAGTCAGGGATATGAAGAAGTTCATGGGGGCCTGGGGGTATGGAACAGTCAGCGTGGAAGGGCAGAAAATTCTTGACACAGCAAAAGCACATGGCCTTGCATTGGCAAATACAGGGTTTAGGAAGAGGGACAAGCATCTCGTCACATTCCAGTTGCCACACAGGAGGTCACACATTGATTTCTTTATGGTCAGATTGGTTTGATTTGTTGGTGTTTATGGTCCTTCAACTACAAGGTCATTAGAGCCCACCCCGTCCACTGCATAGTTTTAATTCAGAGACTGCACAGACACTACACTAATGCGACGCTTGTTGGGTATTACCAGTACCGAGTTTTCCCAAGAAGCCACCCATGCCACTACTAACTGGCGTTGCATTGCTTAACTTCAGCGATCAGCCGCTCTTTACAGTCAGAGGGTAGCATACAGCAGAGGTTCCTGATTGCTGGGTACACACTCCTGGGTGAAAATTTTCAAAA
Organism: Trigoniulus corallinus; assembly: GCA_013389805.1. Taxonomy (NCBI): domain Eukaryota; kingdom Metazoa; phylum Arthropoda; class Diplopoda; order Spirobolida; family Trigoniulidae; genus Trigoniulus; species Trigoniulus corallinus. Next base: position 1,575,546 of record JAAFCE010004287.1, on the reverse strand, counting down.
GAAGAATGTGGCAATGAGACTTCTGCTTAGATATACAATCACTGATGAGTTTAACTGCTTTGAGAAGATCATCTTGGGGCCAAGATCCTCTCCCAGTACTTCTTACTCTTTTAAAAATAATGGTCAAAATACTTATTAAAATATAGTTGGTTATTTAGTGCAGAATCTGTCCCAATAGTGAAATGTGGCATCTGTCCCCAAGTGAAGGGCAAGATGCTGCACTGCCAATTTAAAAGTATGATATGGTGGGTAGTAAAACTAACCACATGGACATAACATTTATCAACACCACCTGCCTTTTCACAACTTTTTCCTGGGTAAAATTATGGATTATCCATCTAAATTGAGCAATGAAAATATTCCCCAAAATATTTTTGACCCTTTCCACCTAATACTTATTTAAACATTTGCCAAAATTGATCCAAAAACTTTGCCCAAAATTTATGAAAATGAAACACAGAAGCCTTCATTAAGAAACAAAAAAAAACCCCAAATAGCTATTATGTTCCTGGTGACGCCCGTGCTCCCACAACAAGAAATGCAGCATCTGACCCATTGCATCATCTGTCCCTATCTTCCCCTACTGAAGGTAAAAATCTTAGTGAAAGCGACAGGCAACGCACATTCTTGGAAAGGACAGTGTTGGAAATTGTCCACCAACATAGAGGAATTCACACAGGAAGTACGCAGGCAGGTAGACTGGGATTGGGAAGGAACAGCTGATGCTCTGTAAAACAGGGTCTATAGGGCAGTGTTTTTCCACCAGCCGGTTACCGACCATAACTGCAACTCCTACGCTTATTTATCGTCGGTCTACTGTTGATTGGGGCAAGCTGAAAGCTCCTAACCTGGGAATTTCGCTTCTGCTCTACCCGTTGCCTAGTAGTGAAGGTTCTTTGACGTGCAAATGCCGTCGTACACCACACAGGACCTCAGTTTTACTAATCACTGGAAAGAAGGCGCACTCAGGGTGTGTCTCTGTCTCTCTGTCTCTCTCTCCCTCTCTGTCTCTCTCTCTCTCTCTCTGTCTCTCTCTCTCTGTCTCTCTCTCTGTCTCTCTCTCTGTCTCTCTCTGTGTCTCTCTCTCTCTCTCTGTGTCTCTCTGTCTCTCTCTCTCTGTCTTTCTCTCTCTGTCTCTCTCTCTCTGTCTCTCTCTCTCTGTCTCTCTCTCTCTGTCTCTGTCTCTCTCTCTCTGTCTCTCTCTCTGTCTCTCTCTCTGTCTCTCTCTCTCTCTCTGTCTCTCTCTCTCTCCCCAAAAGAAGTCAACCCACCTCAGTCCACTATCGAACCTGAGCGTGCTACCCACTGCGTCACCGAGACGGGGTTTATTAAATATCAATGAAAGACAAATAAATAATTGCGGGGCGATCAGTGTTTCGCAGTGTTTGTCGTCCTTCAAAAAACAGCAATTCATTTGTCATTAAAGTAGAGGACACTTCAAGAAATGGACGGGCCGACAAGTACCCATTAACAGAGAGAGGAGAAATTGCTGCAAAACCGCCATATTTCTAGACATATAATTTATGTCACATAACAGGAACCACTTAGAAGAGACGTGATTTTTTTGATAAATATCAAGAAAATGTATTATCACTGCGTCCTAAATTACGAAAAACATACAGCCTATCAAACTAGATTTCTGGGGTAAAATCACAACTTTTCCAGCAAAAATAACAAAATAAACACCATCCTGCATTCAATGTGACCCAAAAAATATCCGCAAACTGGTTGGTTCGTTCGGTTCGCTGGTGTTTTAAGGCCCTTCAACTGCAAGGTCATTAAAGCCCCGACCACTTCAGGGAGCGGCGAATTGCGTTGGACACACCAGTTCTCGTCTGATCACTGAAGTTAAGTAGCGCAACCCCAGCTAGTACTGACATGGGTACCCAAAAATCATCGCATTAGTGTAGTGTCTGTGCAGTCTCTGCATAAGAACTATGCTGTGGACGGGGCTCTAATGACCTTTGTAGTTGAGGGGCCCTAAAACACCAACAACAACCCGACCACTGCGTTGTTCTAATGCAGACACTACACTAATGCGATGATTGTTGGGTATTAGCAGTACCCAGTTTTCCCAAGCAGCCACCCATGTTACTACTAGCTGGGGTTGAGTTGCTCCTCAGACTAGAACTGGTGTATCCGGCTCAATAAGTCGCTCCCTCGCAAACTGGTGAAGAGTTGGGTCTGTAAACCCAAGAATCGAGGTCATCTCCCAGCGCTGTCGAGCCCGCACTAAAAACGTCTCATTCAAATAATCCAGAAGGAATAAAGCAGCTCCTAAACCTTTTCCCGCCTATGGCAAGGTCGGGTACCTATCTTTTCCTTCTTTAATGAACACAAGGGTTATCTATTGCACGGCGTTTTTTCGCAGCCAACTGCCGCTGCAAACCCAACCTGAAATCCCTATGTGTATTAATCGTCGATTTACTGTTTGTTGGGGCACTTCACCGACGCCAGGGGGAGAGCTCCTCCTACACTTGGAAATTTTGCCTCTGATCTACACATTGTCTAGTAGAGAGCGTTCTTTTCCGTAACACTGCCATGGTACACCACCCGGGACCTCGGTTTTACTTCTCATCCGAGGGAAGGCGCACTCGGGACCTTTTTCTCTCTCGCCTCGATCCAGTATCGAACCTGGGACCACTGCCGCAGTAAGTCGAGCACGCTACCTATTGCGCCACCGAATAATGCAGAAGGAATGCATTTGACAATTTAACCCTGACTAACCTAACATTATAGTAACCGATCCGAAGTCAACGAAAACAAAAGAAAGAAGAAGTGAGGTTTAAGTGTCCGGTGTGTTTTCGTCGGCCTTAAGGACGCCAGTGATCCCCTTATGGGAGCTAGTGCAGGTTCCAGGTCAGGTCGTTCACATACTGGATCAAGAAAATCAAGTCAGTAATAAACAGCATTAAGTCAACAGGCACCCAATTCACTTCAGCGGAAAAGAAAAGTCAATTTAGACATTACTTTGATTAAATTTTATGTGCAAATATTCACAAAAAAACCGTCAATTTTCAAACATGGATGACGCTGACGAAAAGATCATCAAAAGCAAACACTGCTTTCATCCTTTTTTTAAAAAAAGTACTCATCGAGTTGTTTTCAGGAATTAATAATTAAATATGTATACGGTATTACATGTTTGAGTCGAGGTGGGGCTAGCTCACTGTTTCCCACTTGGCCCTCAGGATCGACACGTCATGGGCGATCTGTTGGACAGTATTTTTACTCAGCCGCCTGCCGACTAAGCTTCTACCCCTATGCTTATCTATGGCCGGTCTACTGTTCGTTGGGGCACATCACCAAAGGAGGGGGGAGCGGCGAATTGCGATGGACACACCAGTTCTCGTCTGATCACTGAAGTTAAGCAGCGCAACCCCAGCTAGTACTGACATGGGTGGCCGCTTGGGAAATCTGGGTACTGCTAATACCCAAAAATCGTCGCGTTAGTGTAGCGTCTGTGCAGTCTCTGCATTGGAACTACGTAGTGGCCGGGGCTCGAATGACCTTGGAGTTGAAGAGCCCTAAAACACCAACAAACAACCAAAGGAGGGAGGAGCTCCTATACCTGCGAACTTTGCGTCGTCTACTAATTTGCACTTGTTACATGATAGACAGGGTTGGGTTACGTGCAGTGGTAACATCGTACAGACAACACGGTAGGGCATCGCCATCCGAAGAAAGGGGCTCTCTCTCTCGCCCAATAAGGGAACGGCTGCATTGCGTTGTACACAACGGCTCTCGTCTGATCACTGAAGTTAAGCCGCGCAATCCCAGCTAGTACTGACATGGGTGGCGGTTTGGGAAGACTGAGTACTGCTAATACTCAAAAAGCGTCGCGTTAGTGTAGTAGCGTCTGTGTAGTCTCTGCATTAGAACTATGCAGTGCACGGGGGTCTAATTACCGTTGTAGTTGAATGGCCCTAATACATCAAGCAAACAAAAATCGCCCGGTAAAGAAGCCAGTCCACATCGATTTAGTATCGAACCTGGACCCACTGACGTAGTAGTCGATCACGCTACCTGTGTCAGTGAAGTAGGTTCGTTGAATTAGCATGAGAATCGACGACATTATGGTTGTGATTAATCTTACGTTACTGAAAAGGATTCGACAGTGGAGTCGCTCATCTTCCCCCTGGCGTCGGTAAATTACCTTCAGTAACACAACGACTACTTAATCAAACAAACTAACACCTGATTAAAATCACCTGAGTTTGTTACAAAGCTTCTCCACACTCATTCGCACTAGAAGCTCCAACTGACCAAGAATCAAGAGGCGGATACTGTACTGCAATCCTGCCCCAAACATGGATTTTGTTGTTGTTTGTTGGTGTTTAAGGTCCCGTCAACTACAAGGTCATTCTAGACCCGTCCACTGTATAGTTCTAATGCATATACTGCACAGACACTACACTAATGCGACGATTATTGGGTATTAGCAGTACCCAGCTTTCCCGAGCGACCACCCATGTCAGTACTAACTGGGCTTGCATTGTTTAACTTCAGTGATCAGACGAGAACTGGTGTGTCCAACGCAACTCGCCGCTCCCCCCAAACATGGAGGGGAGCAAGAGAAGGGACACTAGAGCAAGGAGATAAGTTAACCATTATGTGATTCCCATTAAAATCTAAAGGAAAGTCGTTTTATTACCTGGGGTTTATTTTTCTTTGAAGACATCCTGAAATCTAAATTGCTTAACGTCAATAAAATTACTGTGCATTACTTCACTCTCTCTCTCAATCAATCTCTGTGTGGGTCGGTGTGTGTGTGGAGCGGTTTTACCATCCCTTCGGTGGGACATTTTATTGCCGGCTTGAAGCCACAAATGGTATTCTTTTGAGTACAGTAATCGTAATCACAGCAAGTAATTAAATCTCGATGCTAAAAGAGAGAGAGAAAGAAAAATATATATATATTATAAGAATTAATTCCTTCTAGCAAGACGATGTCTGAAGTTAGTACTTTTAAACATTTCCGATATTAACATCAAAATTACAATAACCATCCCACAACGTCATATATTTCCAAAGCAAACGAGAGTGAGAGGAGAAACAACTCCTAGTCTCCACTACCGAAATTCAATAACGTGACCTTCCCTGTATTTAAATTACTTTACTAAGACGGTATTTCATCTCTCTTTCTGGCTCTCAAGCTGAAATGAATCTCAAAATAATATATTAAAAGGGGCCACACGACATATAAAATTGGTTCATATTTACACAACTAAAACTTCAAACGAATACTACTTGACCTTTTAGTGAGTCGGCAAAGTGACTGACCAACTAGATATATATATATATTAAAGTCAGTCGAATCCATTTGGTATACACTTGCACAGTACTCTACGACAAATCAAACAATCTTTCAAAAAATATGATTAGAAACTTGCCGAATCAGCGCACACCCAGCATCTATCAATTTAAACCACAGTAAAGGGTGGAGTCGTTATTAAAGCACGAATCAAAACAATGAACTCAATAAAAGTGACATCCACCTCGCTTCCGACCGGACAGACAAAGAAGAAGAAGGAGGAGAAAGAGGATGGATAGGGGGATTAGAGAAAGGGTAGCAGGCAGTTATTTTGAATTAAATAGTCAACGACTCACTTTTTTTTTAATGACAAATTGTGTGTCTTTTTTTTTATCCTGAAAAGCTGGATCAATCCTCCTGTTATTTATTATGCACTCACAAACTGCCTTTAAGTCTGTTTATGAAACGTATATGGAAAACCAAATCTTTGTCAAATATCCTCTACACATAAGACACAGGAAATGAAGAGAAGAATTTAATTTTGAAAAACCCACCAGCAACATCACCACCACTACCAAAAATAACAAACAACAATACCACCTACCTATCTTTCAAACCTAAAGACAGTGTGTCGCTGAATAACAATAAACTCGACATAAACTGACATATTGGAGAGAAAAAGTTAACTCGGTGACATCTATCACACATAGGAAGTCAACATTTCAGTTCTTCAATCCTTTCACAAATATAAGGAGACTGACTGTACATACCTTAAAAACTGACAACAAACTTGACAATGAGAGAGGTCGACCACAAGAAAAAAAAAACCACACGACTTCCATCCACTCTTTGATTATTAACAACTGAAGAAAAATAATCAAAGCTACTACTACATGTGATGACATCAAAAAATAATGAAGTAGAAACTAATTTCTATAGGCCTACTCCCGTTATCAAGTGATTTGCAGTTAATTAACACTCTACTTCATCACGGTGTCAAAATCTGCTATTACTTCACAATATTCAAACCATCATGTCTGCCAAAAAAAATACAAGAATCGAAAACATGTTTACTCTCAATAAACAATACGTGAATCCAAATATCTTTTTGACTTTTTAAAAAACTCCCACGAAACAACGAAACATTTCCAATATCACAAAGATAATGAAATGTTTTGAAAAGTCCAAAGCCAACGCAGTTTTTTTAAGCCTACTTACATACATTCTACGAACCGCAAACTGAAGTCAACATAAACTTCGGATCATTTTTTTTAAAAGAAGTTACTACTATCTTGGTGAGGGGAGGAGAAAACAAGACACCGACTTAAATATCAAAAGAATCGTGTCGCATAAGTAATTTCATAAAAAAATGTCGTAAACATTATTAATGTAAATCGAATTCTTATGGAGATTTCTAAACTTACATTCCGCCATTTTCGAATTCCAAAATAGAACGATTTTGAAAAACATGAAAAAAAAAATAGAACGGCGTATAATCGAATGACCACTAATGATGATACAACGACGCTTTAGCTTCTTCTTGTTCCAGTTATACTCCTACCCTTTTTTTTCCGCCTATGGCAGGGTCGGGTAACCATCTCGTCCCTCTGAATGCACACAAGGGCAATTTATTGTACAGTGTTTTTTCATAGGAGGTTGCCGACCAAAGCTGCAACCCCCTATGCTTATTGATCGGCGGCCGGTCTATAACTGGTTTAGTTGTTCGTTTCTTGGTGTTTTAGGGCCCTTCAACTACAAGGTCATTTGAGCCCCGTCCACAGTGTAATTCTGATGCAAATCCTGCACGGACACTACACTAATGTGACGATTTTTGGATACTAGCAGTCCCCAGTTTTCCCAAGCGGCCACCCATGTCAGTACTAACTGGGGTTGCGCTGCTTAATTTCAGTTGATCAGACGAGAACTGGTGTGTCCAACGCAATTTGCCTCTTCTCTACTGCTGGTTGGAGAATTCTACCGACGACGCCAGGAGAGGAGGGCAGAAGCGTACCGAGGGAGGGCGGCGAAGGTGGACAGATGTCCCCGGGCGCAGAAGACAGGGAGTGCAAAAGTGCGGTTCGCATTAAGATCACAGGGCGCAGATTTCCATCTTTTTTCCCAGGGCGCAGAATACCCTCGGAACGTCACTGGGAGGGGGGGGCAGCGAGATCCTACACCTGCGAATTTTGCCTCTGATCTCCCCGTTGCATAACAGAGAGGGTTTTTTTTTTAACGTGCCAATGCCATCTACCAGTGGTATAGAAGAGAGGCTCTTCTTCTAAGTGCGAATGTTATTATCCTGAAGAAAGGTGAACTCGTGGCATTTCTTTCACGCGATTTAAGAAGCCAACGCACCTCGGTCTAGTATCGAACCTAGAACCATTGATGCAGTTACCGAGCACACTACCTACTGCGCCATAGGGGCGGGTCGAGTACACAACGCACACACGAAATTCAAAATCAAATTCTCTCGCAATTCAATTTCCGGGTGCCGCCACATGTTCACAAATTCACCGATAAAAAAACAAACGAAAGAAGAAAGCAACTACAAGCATTTTTTGTTTTGCAATAATAAAACAAGATAAATACAGAATATTGTTTGTCATTTCTTTTACATCAACAAGCAATAACTGCCGAAATTCGTATATTATTTACTAGGTCCCGAGTAATGAACTCCTACCTACACTATCGTTAAACAGACACACATGCCGAAATTTCATTAATTAAAATGTATCAGGGGAAGCACTCAAGTAATGAAGCACACCTGTCTCTTGATTGACCTCAATGTTTACAGGCTCGTCTCCGTGGTAAAGGTGGTTATATATCTTGCTTACCCCCCCCCCCCCCGCTATCTCTGGGAGCGGCGAGTTGCGTTGGACACACCAGTTCTAGTCTGATCACTGAAGTTAAGCAACGCAAGCCCAGTTAGTACTGACATGGGTGGCCGCTAATACCCAATAATCGTGGCATTAGTGCAGTGTCTGTGCAGTATATGCATTAGAACTATACAGTGGACGGGTCTCTAATGACCTCGTAGTTGACGGGACCTTAAACTCCAACAAACAACAACAACAACCCGCTATCTCTTTCTCTGTGTGTGTGTGTGTGGGGGGGGGGGTCTGTTTACGGGTAAGGGTCTCTGCTGATGAAGGAAATTTACCGAAGCCAAGAGAGTTAAATCTAACCCCCCCAGGACACACGTGACGCAGGAAACCCACCCCCTTTTAACACAAACTGGAAAAGGGTTCTCTTATGTGCAGGTATGTAATTTTTTAATTTCGGTCTTCTTTAACTTCGGTCCACCACTGCGCCACGAGAATTTCCTGATGGGCCGCAAATTTTATTTTTACATATGCATCTTGTCAGGCCTATTCATTGAGCATTGGGTTAGATTAGGGACTAGTAGGCCACAGTGTTTCATTTTGTTGTTGTTGTTTGTTGGTGTTTTAGGGCCCTAGCCTTGTCAGTACTACCTGGGGTTGCGCATGCTTAACTTACTGCGTTTCATATACAAGTACAATTTCTAAGTGGGCCACGGTCAAAAGGCCCGTTCGTTCTGAAACCACTATGGAGGAAGAAGTGTTACTGGCAATAATCGCACTATGTGCCCAAAAATAAAAATAAAAAAAAGTCTGGACGTAGTTCACGGTGGTCGCGGGAGTGGTTATTGAAGAGAAGGGACATTCTCCCATGTTTGTTGTTGTTCGTTTGTTGGTGTTTTAGGGCCCTTCAACTATACGGTCATTAGAGCCCCGTCCACTGTCTAGTTCTGATGCAGAGACTGCACAGACACTACACTAATGCGACGATTTTAGGATACTAGCGGTACCCAGTTTTCCCAAGCGACCACCCATGTCAGTACTAGCTGGGGTTGCGATGCTTAACTTCAGTGATCAGACGAAAACTGGTGTGTCCAACGCGCAATATGCCGCTCCCCACATACTCCCATGTGAATGATCTCCGAGAACTACAGTAGAAACCAAAAGATCGAGATACTCCGACTGGGGTACCCTAGCCAGGCGTCTAGAACCCGCAGGAATATTTGGACGGGTTGTCTGTGCTGGAGATGTCGGCCTACCCCACTTAGGATCGAGCTTGCCATTAGAAAATCAAACAAGCCACTAGTTCAGCTACCAGACATAGCAATCTAGTAGGGCCTACCGACAGATCAAAATATTACCAATTATGGATCATATCAGTGGAATCACCCCTCTCTTTCTCTTTGTCTTCCACTTCTTGGTCCGTCGTCAATCATTTGCATATTATGTATGCATCACCAGGAAATTAAATCAACGCAATAGTGCGTCAGAGAGGAGATAAGAGAAGGAAACGGAAGGAGTAAGAGAGAGAGAGGGAAGGGGGAGAGAAAAAACGGACCAAGAGTGGAGGAAATGACAAGTGAAAAGAGGCCCAATTTCAATTTTCACACCGACCTCAAAAAAATTCATTTCAATAACACGAATACGAATGCTACCATCTGCTACATATTCACGCCGATAACAAACGCCGTTTTACGCATCATCAAATTCACCATATTAAAAATAAATGAAAATTATTTCACAGAGAAAAACCAGATAATAATACAACACCTGGAATCAACCATCATTTTCCTAATATCCTGTGAGGTAAACTACCAAACTCATAACTACACTAAGGCAGTAAATAATTTTCAAATGGAAGCAACAAGGGGTCTCTCTCTCTCTCTCTTCCAACATACGAATTACTGATTTAAAAAAAGGACAACCTGTGATCAAACGCTTTAGAAATCTCCAAGAAACCTAAGACGAAACTATATTTTGTGGTAACAACGTGTGCAAAAGGAAATATAAAGCACCGCGCGCACACACATAGACAATATTATTTCATGCTAAATTATAATATAATATGTAGAAGCTATTATAATACATAAGAGAGAGAGAGTCAAGGAGATGGGGGGTGAGAAATATTATTATACTTCGCCACAAAAATGTAAATTCCTTTCCTGCAAATTTGGATAAATCAATCTAAACTTACATTCAGATGTAAATTACGTTCAAGCCTGCGGCTGGCTTCAAACCATTTATGAATAAAACCACAACTAAAAGTTGCTAAGAAATAAAATTAACCTGTCAAAATGAATCTTAAAGCAACCAACTGAAAAGAAATAAACAAAAAAAAAAAAATACAATTAAACTTACGTAACGTCACCTGAACTGAAAAGCCCAAAACCGGGGACTCGAACTCTCATCCACTACAACAACTCTCTTGAAATCCAACAGATTCTACCTTCATATACTCGACTTCTTCATCATCATCATCATCTCACCCTTCTCCCGCCCGTGGCGGGGTCGTCTCTGCAGGTTCTCATCCTCCCCTCCCTCCTATCCCCCACAATGTCCCCCCGCACCCCACACTTCTCCATGTCCTTCAGCACCACCTGCTCCCACGTCCGCTTTGGCCTTCCCCTACCTCTGGTGCCCCCAACCACATGCCCACCCATAATGGATCTAATAAGCTCCTCCTCTCTCCTCAATACATGCCCATACCACCTCAACCGTCTCTCCCTCATCTTCTCTGCAATGTCTCCCACCCCCCAGGCTCCCTCTAACATAATCATTTCTTACTCTGTCGGCTCGTGACACCCCAGTCATGTAGCGCAGCATACGCATCTCAGCCATTTGCATTCTCCTTTCATGGTTCTTCCGCGCCGCCCAACACTCTCAGCCATACAGCGTGGCAGGCCTGACGACCGTTCTGTACACTTTGCCTTTCAACTTTATCGGGACTCGGCGGTCGCACAGGACTCCACTAGCCTGCCTCCACTTCAGCCATCCTACATTAATCCTATTGGTTACGTCTGAGTCGATCTCCCCATTGCTCTGGAAAACTGATCCTAAGTAACGAAACTGTTGCACTGCTGGTATATCCTCCCCCTCACAACGGATCTCACCCCCTTGCCCCTGGCCACTAAAATTGAAAGCTAGGTACTCTGTCTTATTCATGTTTACTTTGAGACCCCCCCCTCTTTCCATTGCTGTCTTAATGTCCTGTAGGCCCTTTTGTGCATCCTCCTTGGACCCCTCAAGCTTTCCCAAATCGTCAGCGAATACTAGGCACTGAGGGGCCCAATCCCCTATCCCCCGGGAGCGGCGAGTTGCGTTGGACACACCAGTTCTCGTCTGATCACTGAAGTTAAGCAACGCAAGCCCAGTTAATACTGACATGGGTGGTCGCTCGGGAAAGCTGGGTACTGCTAATACCCAATAATCGTCGCATTAGTGTAGTGTCTGTGCAGTATATGCATTAGAACTATACAGTGGACGGGTCTCTAATGACCTTGTAGTTGACGGGACCTTAAACTCCAACAAACAAACAAAACCCCTATCCCCGTCAGCAGCTCATCCATTACCAGAGTGAATAGATACGGGCTAAGTGCTGACCCTTGATGCACACCAACCTGCATGTTGAAGCCTGCAGTGTTTCCCCACGCTGTCCTCACCCTAGCAATGGCACCCTCATACATATCCTGCACTATCCTAATATGGCCTTCATCAGCCACCTTTTTCCTTAAAACGCTCCATAGCACCTGTCTAGGGACACTATCATATGCCTTCTCCAGGTCAACAAATACTGCATGGAGGTCCTTCCTTGCTGCTCTATGCTTCTTCACTTAGCTGAAATGATTTCACTTTTAAATTATAACAATAATACCATAAACCCAACTATCATTTCATACATACATTATGATAAAGTATTATTCAAAACGATGAGTGAACAATGACAAGTTCAACATGTCATAGCAGTTGGCATACTGTAATAAGAAAATCATTCAAATTACATTTCTCAACGTTTTGTTTCTTTTTCTTTTTTGGGGGAGGAATTAAGAAAATATACAGAGACCATTACGTGAAGGAAGGAAGAAGGGAAAACGGTACCTAGATGAAATCATTATTATTATACTAAGCCATTGTTGTCGTCGTCGTCTGTCTCGCAAAATTTATTCTATAGCTGTATTTTGAAAAGCACCACCAAGGAGGAAAAAAACAGCACTTAATATCGTACCTTAAACGTAGAAATGTCAGACAAATCGGTCAATCTCCGGAAATAATAAAAGTAATCCTTACAAATGGAGTTATTTCGCGAATAACCAAGCAATAATGTAATGACAACAACAAAATTAAAAATAAACGAAAACAAAACGACGCCATTTTTGCCTTCTTCTTTCATTTTCGAACATTCGACTTCTTCGAATCGAACGACGCATTTAGAACGCATGGCGCCACGCGCCTGACGTCAGGACTCATCACGTGATGTCAACATTAATGGCGGGGCGTCAAGTCTTTTATTTTTGTCTGTCTACATCTATATCATCACATAATAATAATGGAGACGCGTAAGTCCACAATTTTTAAACAGCCAACGATATAATTTCTTCTCAAACGAGATAAAAATATTAACCAAGTCAGTGACTTGTAGGAAGTCGTTAACTTCCTTCCGTTAGCGACAAAGCAAGGCAAGAGAAAATTTTTAAATTGGCCAAGGCTAGAGATAAGGCGGCTAAAGCAATACACCCCAGAGCTATAACAGTGAAGGAGAGCAAAGGTAGGGTCCTGTTCCCCCTACCCCGTCTGAGGTAAAGAGGTGGGGAAGAGTATTGTCCACAGCCTCTTGAATGTTGCAAGGGGAGAGGACGACACTGACACCCATCCATACTTCTTCAGGGATTGTGGACAGCGTTAACAGAGAAGGAATTAGTCAGGGCCCTTACGAAGACGATGAAAGCTCAAAAAGAGGTAGGCCCAGACAAAGTCCCCATCGAAGTGTGGCGTACCCTAGGGCAGTGGTGTGACTCGGTGCGGTGACACCATGGTGTCACCCCTCCTCTCCCGAAAAAAAGCCGCTTCTTCTGCTTTGGTGTCACCCCATTTCTCACGGTGCGAGTGGTGTCACCCGGTGCGGTCCGCACCCCCCTAGTGACGCCATTGGCCTGGGGATCACAGGAATCAGTTGGTTGGCGGAAACCTTTTCAATAGGATAGCTAGTGACCATGGCGTGAGAGTTGCATAGCACCAGTCTTCAAGGGCAAAGGGGATGTTCAAGACTGTGGTACCTATAGATATTATTAAGCTAATGTGCCATTTCATGAAACTCTGGGAGACAGTAACAGAATGGTGCCTCCAGGAGAGAACTAGTGTCCATAGAAATCAGTTTGGGTTCATAGCAAGTAGGTCCATCATGGAACCAACCTTCATTCTGAGGTAGATGTTCAAAAAGTATAGGGCAGCAAACAAAGATCTCCATACCATCTTTATTGACTTCGAGAAGGCTTATGACAGTGTTCCACGACAGGTAGTTTGGGAGGTATTGTTCAAAAAAGGGGAGATAGAAGAAGAGTTTGCTCAAATAGTTCAGGATATCCAACGGGAAATAGTTGGGGCTTCCCAGTAAAGGTTGGGGTACACCAAGATTCAGCACTAAGGCCATACCTTTTCATTCTGGTTATGGACGAGCTGCTGAATGGGCCCCTCAGTGCATTATATTGTGACTCGAGAGAACAAGTAGAGAAGGGCCTAAACGATATTAGAGGAGCTACAGAAAAGGGAGGGCTAAAATAAACACGAAGAAGACAAGAGTATTTACCTTTCAATTGGCAAGAACAGGAAAATAGTGGTGACGTACTCTCTAGGGGCGAACTGGTGGAGAAGGCTCAAGAGGTAAAATACCTAGGATCAACGTTCCAAAGCAATGGGGAGCTAGACACGGATGTGACCCGATGAATTAATGAGGGAAGGTTGAAGTGGAAACAGGCAAGTCGAGTCCTGCGTTATGATCCCAATCAAGTTGAAAAGGAAGTTTTACGGGACAGTGGTTAGGCCCGTTATGCTACATAGTTCAGAGAGCTGGGCATTGAGGAAGAACCACGTCAATAGAATGCAAGTAGCCGAGATTCGAATGCTGCGTGCGGTATATGAGCGGGGTGCCGAGAGCTTATAGTTAAGAATGAGTATATTAGAGGTAGCCTGAGGGTGGGGGGACACCGCGGAAAAATCAGCGGCCGTTGTTTGTTGGTGTTAGAGGGCCCTTCAACTACAGGGTCATTAGAACCCCGTCCACTGTGTAGTTCTAATGCAGAGACTGCACAGACACCACACTAATGCGACGATTTTTGGGTATTAGCAGCACCCAGTTTTCCCAAGCGGCCACCCATGTCAGTACTAGCTGGGGTTGCGCTGCTTAACTTCAGTGATCAGACGAGAACTGATGCATCCAACGCAATTCGCCGCTCCCGGGAAGAATGAGGGAGAGTAAACTGAGGTGGTATGAACACGTCATGAGAAGAGGAGAGGAGGAGAAGCTAGTTAGGTCCATTTCAGGAATGTAGGTGGTTGGAAACGCCCGGGGCAGGGGGGAAACCGAAGCAGACGTGGTGGGAGCAGGTTGTCCGTAAGGATATGGTAGTGTGTGAGCAGGGGCGGATCTACATAGGGACTAATAGGGCTTAAGCCCTGGGCCCCCAGGGCCCTCAAAAATTGAATTATCATAAACTTTTAATAATTTTTGATTAAAAATGAGCCCTTATCATATAGTAAAAATATTTAATATTAATAATGTAATGATAATGATTATTTATACTATTATTCATTGAATTTTAATCAATGTGACATTATTGAACTTCAATAAGCCCTAGGCCCCGAGCAACCTAGATCCGTCCCTGTGTGTGAGGTGGATGGAGACCTGGTGGGAGATAGACCAGAGCGGAGGTCTCAAACCCGTAAACCCGGCCCTGCCACAGGCGGGATAAGGGCATGATGATGGATTGTAGGAAATCGTTAACTTATCTATGCACGCTGGGATGTCATGAACAGCTTTCAGTTTATAATCAATCACACGTAAACACAACCAGACTTTGAAAGACGAGCAAAACGCACGTATGAAATCACTAGACGTCATCTTTTAAATTACTGATAAGTCGTCTCCTCCTCTCTTTTCATCGTCAAGAAATGACTTTTAAAAACTCCCAAGAATGTTATCGATTATTATTAAATCTTCCGACCAACTATTCAACTTAAATTGCGGCATTCACCTGACAATTAAATTTAATCTAAAAAATCATTTCCTGTCAAAGCAACTAACCGTTTTCCCACCCATGGTAGGGTCGGGTACCCATCTTGTCCCTCTGAATGCACATAAGAATGATTTATCGGACAGTGCTTTTCCTAAGCCGGGTGCCGACCAAAGCTGCAACCGATGGTCGGTCTACTGTTATTCGGTTGTTGTTGTTGTTTGGAGTTTAAGGTCCCGTCAACTACGAGGTCATTAGAGACCCGTCCACTGTATAGTTCTAATGCATAGACTGCACAGACACTACACTAATGCGACGATTATTGGGTATTAGCAGTACCCAGCTTTCCCGAGTGACCACCCATGTCAGTACTAACTGAGCTTGCGTTGCTTAACTTCAGTGATCAGACGAGAACTGGTGTGTCCAACGCAACTCGTCGCTCCCACTGTTATTCGGGACAATCCACCGAGCTCCTACACCTAAAGCCCAGTTCCCTGGCACGCGACACCGACAACAATAGCGCTTGAGCAGACAGTATAATTATGACGTAAACCACAGGCGCTAACAGAAATTGCGCCTGGTTTGATTCCCTGGCATGAGCGAATTCATGTAAGCAATTAATAGTTTTCAATATGAACGTTTGGTGGCGCCAAAACCGAAAAAATAAATAAACCAATGAAAAGTAAACAGAAGACTATTTAAAAATTCAAGCAGCCAATCAAATTCGAGCGACACATTCCATTGACAAATGCAGTTAACTCCACTTCACCATTGATTTCGTGCTTACTTTACTGAATGGTAATGTAACTACGTCATCAGTTTATGTGGATGGTCGTCTGCTAGCGCGCTATTCTCGTCGGTGTCGCGTGCCAGGGAACCAGGCTTTAAGCTGGGTTTACACTGCGCGCAACATACTCGCGCAGTGTAAACGGAAATACTGTATTGCGCCAAGCAAGCGTGCAAAACGTATCTAGAGCACCAGTACACGAAGTGGGAGTGGCGAAACCCCTTGTCCAAAAACCGACAGTTCGGTGGCTCACCACGAAGCTGCCTAGCGCAGCAAGTTTCGGGGCGAGTCCCCGTTTACACTGTGCGAGTCTTTTTTAATGAAACAGTTGCGCGCAATGTAAACCCAGCTTTACGAACAAACGGCTCCCACATCTGCTTCGGTTTCCTCCTGCCCCGGGTGCTTCCAATCATTTGCATTCCTGTAATGGACCTAACGAGCTGCTCCTCCCTTATCATTAAGCTGGGTTTACACTGCGCGCAACATACTCGCGCAACTGTTTCATTAAAAAAGACTCGCACAGTGTAAACGGGGACTCGCCCCGAAATTTGCTGCGCGAGGCTGCATAGCAGAGAGGGTTTTTTACGGGCTAATGCTCTCTCTCTTCTTCTCTCTCGCCCCTCTCCCTAGTCCAGTATCGAGCCTAGAACCACTGACGCAGTTACCGAGCAAAGCTACCCACTGAGTCACATAAGCGGGGTCCTGTCAAAAAAAAAATATTAGGTTACACTAAAGTTAACAGCTCAAGGAGTCACCAAGCCACCTGTCCTAGAAACTGTGAACCAGAACTGTGCCCAGGGCATAAACTTCGACAGGATCATACTATCATCATACCCTTATCCGGCCTGTGGCGGGGCCCTCCACTCCCGTCTATCTAGGGAGCGGCGAATTGCGTTGGACACACCCGTTCTCGTCTGATCACTGAAGTTAAGCAGCACAACCCCAGCTAGTACTGACATGGGCGACCGCTTAGGAAAACAGGGAGCGGGGTTCTCGTCTGATCACTGAAGTTAAGCAACGCAACCCCAGTTAGTACTGACATGGGTGGCCACTTGGGAAAACTGGGTACCGCTAGTATCCAAAAATCGTCGCATTAGTGTAGTGTCTGTGCAGTCTCTGTATCAGAACTACACAGTGGACGGGGCTGTAATGACCTTTGCAGTTAAAGGGCCCTAAAAGACGAACAAACAACAACCCGTCTATCTCCCTCCACGTCCCCGTCCACCCCACACACTGCAATGTCCTTACGGACAATCTGTTCCCACGTTATCAGGACCAAACTAATGAACTATAAATTTTTATAAAGTGCCAAGTCAAGCAAAACTGAAGTCACACGTGGACTCCACTACACAGCACAAGTGAATGCAATGGTTGCTAACCTTTAGTAATTTAAGGAGCAACACCAACAGCAGTACAGGACATAAATGCTATTCTGAGACAACTGTTAAAGTACCTTCAAACATTTTTCTCGCCTATGGCAAGGTCGGGTCCCCATCTTTATACTCTCTGGATGGACAATCCGTTGAATGGTATTTTTCCGCAGCGTACTATCGACCAAAGTTGCAACTCCTATGCCAATTTATCGGCAGTCTACTGTTGATTCGGGCCAGGGCCGGCCTTAGGGCAAGGCGACCGAAGCAACCGCCTTGGGCCACGCGCGGGTGTATCGAAAAACAATTAAAATATTTATGTTGCCAAATTTGCATAGGGCTACGGATTATGGCATTACAGTATTTTGGTTTCATGTGAGTTTAAAGACATTAGAGTACTGCATGGGGCCCCGCTATCGCTTGCTGTCTTGGGCCCCGCCAACTCTAGGGCCTCCTACTAGGACCTCCTACACCTGGAAATGTTGTCTCCTCTACCCGTTGCATAGTAGAGAGGGATCTTTGACGTGTAAATGTCATCGTTTGCCACACGAGACCTCGGTTTCACCCTATCCTATTACTGTATATACAAGTTCAAGAAATTGTATGACTACTGCAAATAAAGGAAAGGCGGCAACGGTTAAAGAAAAAAAGAAGAAGGTCTTAACGATCAATTTGACAAGAAAAAAAACTGGTTCGATAAATACTTTATAACTAACAACTCAACGACAGATTGAAAGTCAGGAATTTCAATAACATACCTCTTTTAAGTTTATCTTTTTGAAGCACAGCTTTTGTGGGATAACCAATAAAAAAAAAAATGATCACCAAATATATCACAACAAATATGATCACCTCTTATTAGGATGATGAAATTTAGGCCTTTCGCCCACCGGCGCCACGCGATTGCAATCCGACTCGAAAAAATATCGTTTTAGCGTTGGATGAGAGTCGATTCCCAGTCGGACCCTTGCTATTGTGTAGTTGCTCGTCCACCTAGACGACTGCAACGCAAGTTGCAACCGACTGGCAAACGACCAAATGCAAAACGACTGGCACGTCAGTTGCATGGCCGACGCTTGGGCGACTTTTTTCAAGTTTTTATTGTCAACGCTAGTACAGCAACGCAGCGAAGAACGATTTCAATATACACATATTTGTCCAATTGCAAAGAACCAGTAGTGTAACAAGGAGTCTGCCGGGGGGGGGGAGTGTGTGGTCCGCACCGGGTGACACCACTCACACCAAGGCAAATGGGTGAAACCAAAGCAGAAGAAGCAGTTTTTTTCCAGGAGAGAGAGAGAGACACCATGGCGTCCCCACACCGGGTGACGCCAACCCTAGCGACGCCACTGCAAAGAACGCTTTATTTTTCAAAGATACTTGAATAAAGACACTGTCATCACACTTGTCCATATGCAACAACAACATTACAATAACTAACTGCACCGTTTGCCATTGTGGACGAGACTTATGAAAAAAAGTTGCAAGAGAGTTACGCTGGTGGACGAAGGGATGTGCAACGCAACTCTCACGCAACTGCCATAAACGCGTTGGGTTGCTTTGCGTTGCGGGGGTGGACGAAGGGCCTTAAAATAAAAGTCCATAAACTACAAAATTACTTTGCCCCCACACAGGGGCTGATCCAGAGGCGGATCAGGGGGAGCACTTCAAAAAATTGCACCCTAAATATTTTTAAATATGCAGAATCCCTTAGTATAAATCTAGCTAGCAATTACAATAGGTCCTCCACTGCCCCTTAGACAATGCCCTATGTTCAGTGATTTAGCCAACTGCAGATTGGACTGGCAGAATGGAAACGGGAAGAGCAAATGCAAAAATGCCTCATCAGTTGCAGAGTTGAATCGTGCATCAGTTGACGGATGCGCAGTGAGGCACTGAGAGGGGTGCAATGGCTGCATTGTCCCCCCCCCCGATCCGCCCCTGCCACCACATGTCTTTCAAAGTACATTGTCGTTGCTTCACTATTGGGTAGCTCTGTGTGTGTATATGGCCGCAATGGTCCCTACAACTTTGGTGCATGTACAGTCACACTCAAAATTAACGCCTGCATTGTAGTGCTATGCATAAAATAATCCGTCTTAGTCAGGTTATTTATGCAAACGGTTCCCAAAACTTATTCCGTTTCCGCGTTAGGTAGTTTTCCAGTTTAGGGTAGTCTTTTACATGGCAAATCATTCCGTTCCGAAATTTATTTTCCGTTTGGCCAAGTTTCCGGTTTATACAAGGTCCGGTTTAGGCTGGTTTTACTGTATTATTAATACAGTAAAACCTCTCTATGGGTACACCTCTCTAAAGGGTACACCCCTTATATCGGTACAAATTCTTCAGGCACCGATTTTTCATCCATAGGCGATTACTACCCCTCTTATGAGTACACCCCTCTGATGGGTAAACTTTGGCTGGGCCCCCCCCCCCCGGGTGTACCAATTTTAGAGAGGTTTCACTGTAACAGACATCGACAACAACAAGCCGCCATTAAATCGAACGTGTGATCAATTCGCACGAGCTACTATGACGTCACGGAATAGAATCTCAAATCACGTGACAGTTCAACATTCCAAACAAAGATGGTGCCGTCCTATGATTCTAAATTTATATTTTTCGAATCACTACAAACGACATTAGTCACTCACTGACCACGTCAGGAAAATGACCTAAACATCAAGGGAGGAAAATAACAAAAAAAAACGGCAGAGAAGAAAAGAATAAACATTAAAGTTAGCCTCGAAATTGAAATAAAAAAAAACTCCGCATAATGAAGCAGCAGTTATCTCAACCGACTCTAGAGAGTGATATATTGAAAATGTCGTCATCGAGAACTAAAGTGAGATGGATAATTCAAACGAAGAGTTACAGAGTATTTTTTTGTTAATTAATGAGGACAGTAAAGATTCACATTTTTATCCATCGACAAAATCCAAACTACAGCGAGTAAGTAACTCGAATATGAAGCAACTACCAATTTAATAAGGTAGACTAGACATTTGCATAGTCATTAAGTTCCACTTGGTAACACTGCATCAAATTAAATAAAAATACCTTCATCAAATTGAAATCAAGTGAACTTGCAGTAGTAGTAGCACTTGATCCTGTTGAAATTTGGTTAGTATATAATACTACTAGTAGTAGTAGTAGTGAAAGTATATAACAATAACAACAACAAAAAAAAAGAAGTTGATGGTCTTGGTTGGGGTGATCCATTAACAAAATTAATCGCAATTAAGACCTGTCACTCGTAAATGATTGTCAAAAGACCAATTGAAATTATTTCGGACAACAACATCACCACCACTACCAACTACACGAAAATCAATTTACCTAAATGAGAGAAATCCACTAAGAAAAACCTGACAGAGAACGGAGAAAATAAAAACAGATTAATCCACAAGTAACAGGATTATAAAACTTCCTATTGAAAAAAAAAAATAAGTTACACGTACGTGTCTCACTGACCAATAAAAGGTCTCCATGTCCACTAGATAAGTTTCTTATCTCGTTTAGGTATGCTTCTGGAAATGAGGAGGGAGCGGCGAATTGCCTTGGACCAGTTCTCGTCTGATCACTGAAGTTAAGCACCTCAACCCCAGCAGCAACCACATGGGTGGCCGCTTGGGAAAACCGGGTACCGCTAATACCCACAACAAATCGTCACATTAGTGTAGTGTCTGTGCAGTTTCTGCATCACAACTACGCTGTAGATGGGGCTCTAATGACCTTTGTAGTTGAAGGGCCCTAATACACCAACAAACAACAACAATGCAAATGAGGAAGCGGCTTATTGCGAGTAACACGCTCGGTAACTGCGTCAGTAGTGCTAGGTTTGATACTGGACCAAGGTGAGTTGGCTTCTTTAGGTTGGTTGTTTGTTTTTTGGTGTTTTAGGGCCCTTCAACTACATGGTCATTAAAGCCCCGTTCACAGCATAGTTCTTATGCAGAAACCGCACAGACACTACACTAATGCGACGACGATTTTAGGGTATTAGCGGTACCCAGTGTTCCTAAGCGGCCACCCACGTCAGTACTAGCTGGGGTTGCGCTGCTTAACTTCAGTGATCAGACGACAACTGGTGTGTCCAACGCAATTCGCCTCTGCCGGCTTCTTTAGGACGAGTGAAAGAGAGAGAGAGCGAGACAGACAGAGAGAGAGACAGACAGAGAGAGAGAGACAGACAGACAGAGAGAGAGACAGACAGA
>JAAFCE010004287.1:1506783-1522105 GCA_013389805.1 Trigoniulus corallinus | reverse complement strand
AGAGAGAGGAGAGAGGGAGGAGAGAGAGAGAAGATAGAGAGAGGAGAGAGAGAGGCGGTTTATTGCGATGAACGCACCAGTTCTCGCGTCTGATCGCTGAAGTTGAGCAACGCAACCCCCAGCTAGTACTGACATGGATAGCCGCTTTGGAGACCTGGGTACCACTAATACCCCAAAATCGTCGCATTAGTGTAGTGTCTGGGCAGTTTCTGGATAAGAACTACGCAGTCGACGAGACCAAAACTGGCGTGTCCATCGCAATAAGCAGCTCCACGTTCTCATCCGAAAGAAGGCGCACTCTGGGTAAAGAAACGAACCTACCTCTGAGAGCAGTATCGAACCTAGAACCACTAACGCAGTTACTGAGTACGCTTAGCACTGTGCTACCGAGGCGAGTTGTTTGTGGCAGTCAATGTAATGAGAAATCAAACAGAAAGAAATACGACTGTGAGTGATGATGCCGAGTAGCGGTCGAAATTGTAATCGTTGCAAGTGTGGTGGTTGTGTTTTCTCGACACAAAACAAAAAAAAGCTCTCCCCAGCATATTTTACAATAAAGATATACCTATGATTAAATTACTTACACGAAGAGAATAAATACGAGACCTTATTTGACATTTGAAATTTAAATTTAAGATTTCTTTTTCCTAGTTTTAAAGTAGGGAGGAAAAAATAAGTCTCAAACTTCAATAGGAAGAAATCGATGGATAACGGATCAGTCACAAAATACGGATTAAAAATTCCACACAGTGAAACCTCCCTTAATGGACACCTCTCAAAAGAATGACAGTTCTCTATAGTGGTACATGACAGTCGTCATCATTGCTCTGGATTTTGTTTCGTTGGTGTTCTAGGGCCCTTTAACTACAATGGTCATTCGAGCCCCGTCCAATGCGTAGCTCTCATACAGAGTCTGCACAGACACCGCGCTGTTTGGAACATTCTGGGGTATTAGCAGTTCCCAAGTGTTCCCAAGCGGTCGCCCATGCAAGTACTAGCTGGGGTTGCGTTTCTTAACGTCAGTGATCAGTCTTCCAGAGCAATACAGCCGCTCTCAACACTGCTCCTAAGCACTCTACCTCTTGCACCTTTGTCACCTGCTCTCCACTTCACAGAGTACGTCACCCATAGTGGTACACGACAGTATATCCCTAATAATGGACAGCTCCTGTAAAGGCTGGCTGCCCCGGTGCCTCCTACTGAATAGGAGCAATTTTATTTTCTGTTAAGCTATAATTTGTAATAAGATACTGACAGAGCTTCAACTCTTGAAACACTAAGCTATGCCTTGCCTGCAGTGCTGGGTTTTACCACTAGGCTAACAAGGCTGAAGCCTAGGGCCTCAACATTTAGCGAGCTTCAAAACTTAAGAAAAGGTCTCGAAAAGGGCCTAAAAAAAATTGAACTAGCCTAGGGCCTCTCAATATGTAAATCCGGCACTACTGACCTGAAACGGTGGACGACTAGGCCTTCCATCTCGTACTTGCCCAGGGCCTCCCACATCGTAAGGCCGGTGCTGATTGTTGATGTTTGTTGGTGTTTTAGGACCCTTCAACTACAGAGGTCATTAGACCCCCGTCCACAGCATAGTTCTTATGCACAGACTGCACAGACACTACACTAATGCGACGATTTTTGGGTATTAGCAGTACCCAGTTTTCCCAAGCAACAACCCATGTCAGTACTAGCTGGGGTTGTGCTGCTTAACTTCAGTGATCAGACGAGAACTGGTGTGTCCAACGCAATTCGCCGCTCACCGGTGCTGGTTCCTAATACTTTAAGTAACTTATGACACCTCCAAATAAGGGACAGATTTCGATTCCCTGTGGATGCCCGTCCATTCATTGCGTTGGACACACCAGTTCTCGTTGGATCACTGAAGTTAAGCAGCGCAACCCCAGCTAGTACTGACATGGGTGGCCGCTTGGGAAAACTGGGTACTGCTAAGACCTTAAAACCGTCGCATTAGTGTGGTGTCTATGCAGTCTCTGCATAAGAACTATGCTGTGGATGGAGCTCTAATGACCTTGTAGTTGAAGGGCCCTAAAACACCAGCAAACAACAACAACAACATCAATCCATTCATGAGAGGTTCTACTGCAGTATTAAACCGGAAACGTGTGTTTCTATCTTTTCGCCCAAACCTTGTCTATGAAAATCACGTCTACTAAAGATTTAGTTATCCCCACTTAGATGCAGAGTCAGCATTTTCAAGAAACATAATGTTACACACTAGGTTAGTGATTACTATAATACGAATAGAAGAATCGAAAGGGCTGTACACACTCACTCAATAATCATTGATGGACGGGGGTTGCTGGTCAAATGTCCAGTTTGTAGACGATTTTCATCCGTTCGGATTTCATATGATTCAGTTCACTCCATTTCTTTAGTAAAATACACACGCGTGAATGATCACTCATCCATAGATTATTATTAAGCCTTTGTCTTCTCATACTTAGGTATGGAAATCCAACTCTTAAAAAAAAAAAGAAATCGATAAAAAAACAAAGGGAAATATTCACATCGAGTACGTACTTTATAGAGTCGATATATAAGACGTTCGCAGATCTCAAAGAAATAATACTACTACTACTACTAATAATAATAATAAAAAAAAGGTTCATTTCTTTCAAAGATGCACTCAATACTTGCTGGACCGGAAGTGAGTGAATGACTTTTAACCCAGAATACGTCGTCGAGAGCGGGATAAATAATTGAGGTATTTAATTAATATTTAATGTTTGAATATGATTCGTGTATGAAACTCACACCTAATCGCGATATTTAAGTATAATTGCTGCGTTTTGAGGTATTATTTATGATTTTTTGCTATATTTTTATTTAATAATCATGAATAATTAATTACTGCAGTCGGAATTCCAACTCATCATCGCAGTCTACAACGGCGCTCTATTTAATGTCGGTAAGAAAATTTGGGGGACTCCCTTTTATTATTATTTATTTATTTGATGAAGTTAAATTTCATTTATGAATGTTTTAATTTTTTCTCCACCTTAATTGTAAATTATGATCATCATCATCATCATCTCACCCTTCTCCCGCCTATCCCCCACCAGGTCCCTTTCCACCCCGCACGCCTCCATATCCGCCTGCACCTGGTCTTCCTCTACCTCTGGTGCCCCCGATCACCTGCAGTCCCACAATGGACCTAATAAACTCCTCCTCTCCCCTCCTCATCACATGCCCATACCACCTCAACCGATTCTCTCTCATCTTTTCCACAATGTCCCCCACTCCCCTAGCTACCTCTAACGTAATCATTTCTGACTCGGTTGGATCTAAACGCCCCACACATGTAGCGCAGCATTCACATCTCAGCCACTTGCATTTGCCTTTCACGGTTCTTCCTAACTGCCCAGCACTCTGACCCATACAGCATAGCAAGGCCTAACAACTGTTCTGTAAACCTTGCCCTTCAACTTTATTGGGATCTGACGCGTCACACAGGACCCCACTTGCCTGTCTCCATTTTAGCCATCCTGCATTAATCCTACGGGTCACATCAGAATCTATTTCGCCATTGCCCTGGAAAACCAATCCTAGATAGCGAAACTCTTGCACCACTGGAATCTCCTCTCCCCCCACATCGCATCTCACCTCCTTGCCCCAGGCCACTAAAATTCTAGGTACTCAGTCTTCTTCATGTTCCACCTTAAGGCCCCCTTCTTCCATTGCTGCTTTCATGCCATGTAGGCCCTTTTGTGCATCTTCCTTGGACTCCTCAAGCCTTCCCACATCGTCCACAAATACCAGGCACTGGCGGGGGACCCATTCCCCTATTCCCGTCAGTAGCTCATCCATTACTAGAGTGAATAGGTATGGGCTAAGTGCTGACCCTTGATGCACACCAACCTCCACTTTGAAGCTTGCAGTGTTTCCCCATGCTGCTCTCACACTAGCGATGGAACCATCATACATATCCTGTACTACTCCAATATGGCCTTCATCCGCATCTTTCTTTCTTAAAACACTCCATACTAACTGTCTGGGAACACTATCATATGCCTTCTCCAGGTCAACAAATATTGCATGAAGGTCCTTCCTTGCTGCTCTTCATCTGTCGGAGAATGAAGATGGGTTCCATGGTGGACCTACCTGGCATAAACCCAAATTGATTTCCCCGGACACTAGTTAAGTCTCGGAGGCGACATTCTATGACTCGCTCCCACAGCTTCATAGAATGGCTCATCGGCTTTATGCCCCTGTACAGGGGCGGATCTAGGTTTCTCGGGGCCTAGAGCTTATTGAAGTCCAATGAAAACTATATAATCATTATTATTTATTAACATTTATTATTATTTATTATTTTATTATTATTTATTAACATTTATTAACAAAGTATTAAAAATTTACGATAATTCAATTTTTGTGGGCCCTTTACACTTGGGGGCCCGGGGCTTAAGCCTTATTAGCCCTATTAGCCCCTATGCAGGTCCGCCCCTGCCCCTATACAGTAGTTTAATTGTAAATTCAGATCATGCATATTATTTTGTCTCATATTTGTATGTATATGATGCCGCCTACAGTGACTTATCATCGATTAACAACCACATGTGAATCAGCATGGAAATAAATACCAGCGTATGAACGCAAAATAATAATAATAATTTTGATTTCTTACTGTTAATTATAATCTGGAACAAATATTAAATATTACGTGTTGCATAATAATGAAAGAAAAATATATTATTACCGCATATCGTATATTATTTCCTACTACCATTTCCGATTATTTATAATCTTCTACCCATATCGAATGACGCCGAGTGGAAAACAGCGTGTAGGAAAAAAAATAAGAACAAAAATTCAACCTCATTTACATTTAACTGCGTATTATAAATAATATAAGTTATTCACTCGAGAGTTTGAAATTAAATTATACGTGTAATATTAGTCAAAACAACTATATCACCCTAGAAACGACTATAAAACATATCCAACAATTAAAGAATGTTCAAGAACAGGTCGCCATTTTCATATTCGAAAACAAGCAACAACAATAGATT
The DNA here is from genome assembly GCA_013389805.1 of Trigoniulus corallinus. NCBI lineage: Eukaryota > Metazoa > Arthropoda > Diplopoda > Spirobolida > Trigoniulidae > Trigoniulus > Trigoniulus corallinus. Next base: position 1,517,075 of record JAAFCE010004287.1, on the reverse strand, counting down.
GATGACGTCTAACTCAATGACGTCACGCACGTGCTCCAGCTACATCGTGAGCCGCACATCGCATATCATTGGTCCACACACGTTCTACAGTCTCCACCCTCCCATGACGGCCACTTTCATCGCCTTCCTAAACCCTTATTAGGGCCATTCAAACTCTGCGAAACGCAATTGAGATGTGCTCTTCGTCCAAAACAACAACTACTAATCCTTTACCCGCCTATGGTAGGGTCGGGTACCAGCGCCTGCTCTAGCACTTATTCCGCCCCGGCCAAAAAAGACAAATTGCCGTCCCGGTCAAAACGACAAGTTGATGCCCTTTGAAGCACCGCTCTGTTCGCGTGCTCTGTTCTCACACTAAGGCAAGGCGCAAAACGAGACCGCAGGGTGATGCAGTGTGACGCAGCCCTGCGAAATTCTGCTAGCAGGCAATCACTGTTACGTTGAAAGCCATTTTAGTTGACGCAAATTGCAAACCAGTATATGTTGAAAAACTGCTATTCAATGTGCGGTGATTGCGTGCTAACAGAATTTCGCAGGTCTGCGTTACGCTGCGTCACCCTGCGGCCTCATTTTGCGCCTTTCCTTACAGTAAGAATGGTGCTCCTAACCTTAGGCCCCCCACCCTTAGAGCGGGCCCTGCGGGTACCCATCTTTCTCCGTCTGAATGGGCGCATGAAAGATCTGTCGGGCGGTATTTTCCCACAGCCTGCTGTCGACAAAAGCTGCAACTCCTATGCTTATTGATTCGTCGGTCTACTGTTCGTTGAGGAGGGGCCTCAACCGAGCTCCTACATGTGGGAATTTTGCCTCTGCATAGTAGAAAGGGTTCTTTCACGTGCAAATAACATTGGACACACCACAAGGTAGGACACCGGCTTTACTTCTCATCCACCGGAAGGGCAAATTCGGAGCCCCCTTTCTGTCCGTCTCTAACGACAAAAGCTAACCCAGTATCGAACCTAGAGCTCCTGACGCAGTAATCCAGCATGACACTTCCTGCGCCACCGAGGCTGGTCTTAAGTTTCATTACCATATAGAAATTTTACCCGGGAGAGGGGGGGGGCGAGAAAGAGGAAATCTCAGAGAAGCAGGAGTTAGACCTTTTTGACTTTTCTCTCAAGCATCAAATTTGGTAAACAGAGGGTCGATGCCATAGCCCCTTCCCCCACTTTTTTTTTCCAGAGGCCGGTACAATGCCTCTGAATATTAATAACCTTATTAATAATCCATAGAAACTAGTATTTTGACATATTCATAAAGAGTGAATTGACCTTAAGAATGTTAAAGGAGTACAGCCAAAGGGGGCAACCATTAAATGCCTTCAAACGACACCCGTATGAGGGTGTCCAATTTAAATGTGAACCATGATAACGAAGAACCTCTTTCCAAGTACAGTACTGTGAGGGATTGAACGTCCATTCAGGGTGGCGTACCCATGATTGGCCGGAATTTCGAAAACCCGTGGAAAACTCACCTTAGGGGAGTTCTCTCGATCACGTTCTTGATTCTGAAGTGCATGATTGTAGGTTCAATTCCTCACCGAGACCAACTATTCCTTTACATCCGCCAAGATGGAAACTCCAAGTGAGACGCAGAAGGACCTGTTCAAATCTAAGGCCGGTCGCAAACACAGCCACTAGTGGCGATCACTAGTCACTGTACACGGCCACCAGTGGCTGCCACAGGCGGCAGCAACGAGATCTCGTGCTTGCGGTAATAGGAAAAACGCCGCCACTGGCGACAAGTAGCGAGATACGGCGACTGCCGCAGCTCGTGGCTCAGTAGCGCTACTGCAAACGCCGTGTCTGCGCTGAGCCTATTTGATTCCAACGTGTGGTCGCCACTAGCAGCCGCCACAAGTGGCTGTGTGTGCGAGCGGCCTAAGGTCAATCCTACATTCAATTAAATTAAAGACGTCCATGAACACCAATTTGACAATTAATTCATCACCCTAACTCCTAGCCCCTTTTTCGACTACGACAGGGTCGAGTCCGGACTCGCCGAGAACACACAGGCGAATTGCTTGACGCTTTTTTTTAACCAACCGCTGCCTATTGTCGACTAAACTTTCTGGGATCAATATTGCTTACCGACAAGAGAGAGCGAGTGAGTGCCTACCCCGAGAAAGTTGCCGATTTTCTCCTTCCCTCCTCCCCCCCCCGGTGCAGTATGACCCGCCTGATTCCATGTTCGATACAGGATCGAGGTGTGTTGGTTTCTTTCGGGTGAGAAAAGCCAAGGGTTCTTTGACGTGCAAATGCCATCGTACACCACACGGGACCTACGTTTTATTTGTCATCCGAAAGAAGGTGCACTCGGAGCCCCCCCTCTCTCTCTCTCCCTCCCTCCCTCCCTCTCTTTCTCTCGCCCGAAAGAAGGCACACACTCGGGCCTCTCTCTCCTCTCTCCTGAAAGAAGGTGCACTCGGAGTGTCTCTCTCCCTCTCTTCTCTCTTTTTCTCGTCTGAAAGAAGGCACAGTCGGGGCCTCCCTCCCTCTCTCTCTCTCGCTCGCGCACGAAAGAAGGTACACGAGGGGTCTCTCTCCTTCTCTCGCCCGGAAGAAGGCATACTCGGGAGTCTCTCCCATCCTCCTCTCTCTCTCGCCCGAAAGAAGGTACACTCGGAGTGTCTCTCTCCTTCTTTTCTCGTCTGAAAGAAGGCACATTCGGGGTGTCTCTCTCCTTCTCTTTCTCTGGCCCGAAAGCAGGCACCATTCAGAATGTTTCTCTCTCTCTCTCTCTCTCCCCCCTCCCTCCCTCTCTTTCTCTCGCCCGAAAGAAGGCACACTCGGGCCTCTCTCTCTCCTCTCTCCTGAAAGAATGTGCACTCGGAGTGTCTCTCTCCTTCTTTTCTCGTCTGAAAGAAGGCACCACTCGGAATGTCTCTCTCTCTCCTTCTCTCGTCTGAAAGATGGCACAATCGGGGTCTTACTCCCTCCTTCCCTCACCTCCTCTCTCTCTCTCCTTCTCTTGCCCGAAAAAAAGGCACACTCGGGAGTCTCTCTCTCCTTCCTCTCTTTCTCTCGCCTGAAAGAAGACACACCCGGGGTCTCTCTCTCTCGCCCGAAAGAAGCCAACTCACCTCGGTTTAGTATCGAACCTAGAACCACTGATGTAGCTACCGAGCACACTGCTGACTGTGGCCCCGAGGTGGGTTTCTTAGAAACTCGCACCTTCATGGAATAAAAAAAGGACTGCAAATATGAAGACGGACCTTCAAGCGAGTGTGACAAGGACAACAATAGAGTTGAGACAGACGACAAACATAAATCACGGTCTAATCTGGAAAAAAAAATGTGTGTTGTCATTATTTTTAAGTGTAGGAAGATGACAGTATCAAGAGATGGCGAAAGTGAGCGAGAGAGATAGAGAGAGAGAGAAAGGAGAGATAAAAATGACAAATCCGTGCAAATTGATGAGAAAAGGACAAAACGAGAAAGAGAATGAGAGGCACACTCAACCAAAGTCAAATGTCCTCCCACCAGGACAATGCCTCTCTGACGATACCGAGAATGTAACACCTCGTTTATTACCAACCGAATACTTGTATTACAGTGCAATTTTCAGCACAAATCAGCATCGAAATCAGAAACCATTCAAAGATTTATAGATCGAATTCAGAAGATAACATCCAGAATCTCCAGTACAAATTTGCTTACAGTCATCCATGTCTAGCGACCAGAACATGATACCTCCTAAACCATTCTCCTTAGCGAACTGAACCTGTGTCCAAATAATAATAATCAAATTAGCAAAAACAACCTCACCACAAACTAAAAATCTAATAAACTACCTTAATAGCCACACTCTTGGGATTGTCATAAGACGCCCACTGATTCCCACCGTACGAATAAGGAGCTTGATAATCCGAATCAAAAACTGTCTCCCATCCATTAATCAACAGGGAACACAACTGAAAAAAAAAAATTATACAAAAAAATTCATACTCTCACACGTCCATTAGCACTCATCACGGTGGGCTACAGGAGGCTCATGGCACAGGCAAACCTAGGTAGCTGTAGAAAGGCAGCAAATTTCAAGTTGTTTGTTTGTTGTTGTTTTAGGGCCCTTCAACTAAAAGGTCATTAGAGCCCCGTCCACTGTTTAGTTCTCATGCAGGGACTGCACAGACACTACACTAATGCGACGAGTTTTGGATACTAGCGGTACCCTGTTTTCCCAAGCGGCCACCCATGTCAGTATTAACTGGGGTTGCGGTGCTTAACTTCAGTGATCAGACGAGAACTGGTTTGTCCAACGCAACTTGCCGCTCCCGGCAAATTCCAAGGGGGCTATACCAATTTCAGAGGTACTTCCCTGCCATGCAGTCTATCCGTCAATTAAAATGTTTTTAGTCCTGGCAGAGCCGGCACGAGACGGGTTCAGCGACTTCGCCGGAACCCAGCGCGCGCGCCTTATGAATTTATTGTTGTTTGTTGGTGTTTTAAGGCCCGTCAACTACAAGGTCATTAGAGCCCCGTCCACTGTGTAATTCTAATGCAGAGACGGCACAGACACTACACTAATGTGACGATTTTTGGGTATTGGCGGTACCCAATTATCCCAAGGTCCTTAAGAAGATGTATAGAAATGTAAAATGGGTTTTCCTACAAAAGGCCCCGCAAAAGCTCGCGCGCCGACACTGAGTCCCGGGGTTCCGAAACTTCTCTGATTGGCAGAGCCTTTTCTAAATGTTGGCTTTCTCGAGGCGCATTGTTGCAGAGCCATAGCAATGCATTGTTCATGGGAGAAATGCCAAGGGCTTGAGAGTCGCTCGGGGAGGCGGTGGAGATGGACCTACTTGCCTAGGGCGCCTGAAACTTACGAGCCCCGGAGGACTGACAGTGACCTCATTTGAGGGGAGCGGGTGTATTGCGTTTGACACACCAGTTCTCGTCTGACCACTGAAGTCAAGCAAGTACTAGCTTGGGCGATGGCTTAGGATCACTGGGTACTGCTAATAGCCAAAACTCGTCCTTACAGTGTAGTGTCTGCGCACAGGCTCTGCATTACAATACGCAGTGGGCCGGGTTCTAATAACCGTTGTAATTGAAGGGCCCCAAAACATCAACGAAACAAAATAGCCAAACAAACTCTCACCTCATAGGTTGATAAATAACCAACAGATTGCGTATAAGGACCGGAAGCACCAGGTCCTTCTGCAAGATCTCCAACATTGTGTTTATCAGGCGATAGCAACGTGAATGTCCTTGCATCAGAAACCATCCCCAACAAGAGTTTTTCTGGCGGTGCACCTTTTTCTATATAATGTCTTATTGTCCAATTCTGAAAATGACAGCCAATGAAATTATTTAAATAAACATCCAGTTTTTACTTTCCAACCAGTGTCGTCTTAACAGCATAATGGGTCCCATGGGCAAAGCAGTGTGCTGGGGCCCCGACGACAATCACCCACAGGTATAATATGTAAATGGTCACTTGACATCCACCACCACCTCGGGGTGGCACAGTGAGTAGCACACTCGGTAACTACGTCAGTAGTTCTAGGTTCGATATTGGACCGAGGTGGGTTGGCTTCTTTCGGGCGAGAGGCCCCGAATGCGCCTTCTTTCGTATGAGAAGTAAAACCGAGGTCCAGTGTGGTGTACGACGGCATTTACAAGTAAAAGGACCATCTCTACTATGCAACGAATAGATAAGGCAAGATTTCCAGGTGTAGGAGCTCGCTCCCCCGGCGTTGGTGGAATTCCCCAACGAACAGTAGACCGACTGAGAGGCGTCGCTAAGGTTGGCGTCACCCAGTGCGGTGACGCCATGATTTCACCCCCTCCCTTCTTCCCCCGAAAATCGCCGCTCTGTCTGCTCTGTTCCTTCAGTTTTGATGTCACCCCATTTGTCATGGTGCGCGTGGTGCGGTCCGCACGCCCATAGTGACGCCAGTGGACCGACGATAAATAATCATAAGGGTTGCAGCCAGTGGCGTCATTGAGGGGGGGGGGTGCGGGCCACACCGGGTGACACCACTCGCACCATGAGAAAAGGGGGTGACACCAAAGCAGAAAAAGCAGCTTTTTTCGAGAGAGGGGCGTCGCACCGGGTGACGCCAACCCTAGCAACACCACTGGTTGCAGCTTTGGTGGACAACCAACCGGCTGTGGAAAAACACTGTCGAATATATCGCCCTTGTGTCCATGCAGAGGGACAAGATGGATACCCGACCCTACCATAGGCGAGAAAAAGGTTAGGAGTTGCTGTCTGGTCACTTGACAGCCACATTGTTTGTTGGAGTTTAAGGTCCCGTCAACTACAAGGTCATTAGAGACCCGTCCACTGTATAGTTCTAATGCATATCCTGCACAGACACTACACTAATGCGACGATTATTGGGTATTAGCAGTACCCAGCTTTCCCGAGCGACCACCCATGTCAGTACTAACTGGGCTTGCGTTGCTTAACTTCAGTGATCAGACGAGAACTGGTGTGTCCAACGCAACTCGCCGCTCCCTTGACAGCCACAGATTTGCATAGGAACCCCGGACAAGTGCCCAGCGGGCCCATACGTTAAGACGGCACTGTTTCAACCGTACCCACCACATTAAGAGATGGATCTTCGTCAGGTTTGCTAAACATTGGACTCTGATGTCGAAGATGAGGATCATCGTACCAGCTGTGATACTCATAAGACATAACGTTTAAGTAGTGGACGTGTCTGCGATAAAGAAAGAGATGCAACGAATCTAATGAAAGTTAAACTGATAATGGGAGCCATCTACTCACTTGGAGATCTCCGCAATGTCGTACGAAATCTCGATGCCATTCTTGGCTCCAGAAACGGCAGCAGTCAGAGTGAACCCCAAGGGATCGAATGCTTCTCGTAATTCCTACAAAAGCCAGAATATAGTTTCAAGTGTTACACTAATGATAAATGAAGATTAAGTTCAAGTCCACACTAAGTCTCTTGGCAATGTTATCAAAATCGCTTAAGATCCAACATTCCAACAAAAAAAAAAACCAGGGTATGACGATACCTTAAGTAACTTAGAGTAATTATCTTTATCTGTAAGAGTTCCTCCTCTTTGACCTGGATATTCCCAATCCATATCCAGACCGTCGAAACCATACTTCTGAAGCCAACCGACAACACTATCAATGAATATCTTACGAGTAACAGATGACGATGCCATTTCAGAATATTTCTCAGAGCCTTCATTCCAACCTCCAATGGATAAAATCACTTTTAACTTTGGATTTTTGCTTTTTAGTGAAACAGCTTTGTGGTAATTATCTGCGTACATTGCCATCACACATCAAGATCAATTATTTAGGACATGATACTGAGGAATAAAAACACAACATTTAGATCAAGTCGTATTTCAGTCACGTACCTAAACCACCACCTTCATTAGGCGAAAAATCACACCAAGGATCCAAACTCTTAATGGTGAAAGAAGCTTCATCCAATCCAGCAAATCCATACACAACATGTGTGCATAAAGCAGCAGGAATCATGTCAGCAGTGAAAGTCGCAATACCGGATCTATAAACAGACCACGATCCCCAGTAACACATTATCACTGGTTCACCTACGAATACACCATTAACATTTCAATAAAAAAAATAACCAACAATAATATAAAGTATCAGCAATTTCATTACAAAAAAAATAATTGCCATTTTAACCGTATAAGAAATTAACATTCACTTACTACTTATGTGCCCAAAGAAAAACATCAAAACTATGAAGTACTTCATGTTTGCCAATTGAAATAAAAAGTAGAAAATCTACAAGAAGTATAAATATTTTGATTACAAGTCTTCAATCTATGAGACCTGAATGGTAATTTACGAAAGATTTACTCACCTCAAGAAACCATAAACTCCTCTTTAAAATAACAACTATCTCACTGAGTATTTATAGGGGTGTTCTCATCTAGGTTAACTAAATGTTTTCGTGTAAAAATTTATTTACACTAAATCTGAGTTTCATTTATTTTGTTGTGTTCGATATTGATTTCCACGTAATTTAATCATTTCTAGATACGGAAATGAAAATAGGACTAGTATCTATCTCTGTCTCTCTCTGTCCTGTCTCTCACTTACTCTCTCCTCTCTGCCCTGTCTCTGCCTCTCTCTGTATGTCTGTCTCTCTCTCTCTCTCTGTATGTCTCTCTCTCTCTCTGTATGTCTCTTTCTCTCTGTGTATGTCTCTCTCTCTCTCTGTATGTCTCTCTCTCTCTCTGTATGTCTCTCTCTCTCTGTATGTCTCTCTCTGTCTGTAAGTCTCTCTGTCTGTCTCTCTTTGTCTCTTCTTCTGCCCTCCTCTCTGTATGTCTCTCTCTCTCTGTATGTCTCTCTCTGTCTGTAAGTCTCTCTGTCTGTCTCTCTTTGTCTCTTCCTCTGCCCTCCTCTCTGTATCTCTTTCTCCCCCCTTTCTGTCTCTCTTTTTGCCCCTCTCTCAGTCGCTCTCCAACTCCCTGTCTGTATCTCTCTGCCCTTCTATTTCTCTCTTTCTCCCCTCTTCTGTCTGTCGCTCTTTTTCCTCATCTCTGTCTCTCTCTCCCTAACTCTCTCTGTGTCTGTCTCTCTTTCTGCCCCTTTTTCTGTCTCTCTCTAACTATTTCTCTCTGCCTCCTGCTTGCTTCCCCCTCTCTCTTTTTACTACAAAAAACAGCGCAATACGTTAAGCAACATGTTGATCCCGATCTAGCTTTACACAGTTTATAATTTCTAAGAAAGAACAACTTTTTGTTAATTGTGACCATTGTTTGCGCACTAGACATTGTTTGAAAATCACCTCCGTCACCTCAGAATAAACATTTTTGTTATTTCGCTATTGTTAATACGCATGTGCAACAACGAGCCCGATTAGAACACGTCACGAGCGCCCCCAAAATGGAATTCTGCAGCGTTCGAAATAGTCGCCATTTTCTAGCTTCTTCATGCTCAGTAGAAATCTACTTCATAAATAGGACCTCCAAGAAACAACAATGATCATCTGATAAAGAGTACAATTAAATCTGGAAGGGTGTAAGTAAGAAACCGACGTCATATTATTTACCGAACTTTACGCCTAAGCAAATGGAAGGAATCCCCGAGTTCTATAAACGTTATTATAAGATAAGATGATAACGTAGTCTGTTTTATAATGAGAAAAATAATGGCATTATATTTAGACCGCAAAAAAAAACCCCAGCACTTTCAACATCAAAAAATCCTGAATAATAAACAACAACATTTATCTATTCATCAAAAATTATAAAGCATTGAGAATGTCAACAAGGCGAAATTTACACTTCAGAACTTTCTTAATTCTCTTCGGCATATAACTCTCTACAACAACCGGCTAAATAAACTGAATGATTTAAAGTAAGCATTAATAATTCAAATAACGTATAAGAGAGAGAGAGAGAGAGAGAGAAACTTTGTTACAAACTTGATAACTTTCATGTAGACATTATTAATTCAAAGACGTGTGGGACACTTTCTTAGAAACTTCATAACTTTCTTGTAGACATTATATAATTATCACGAGCATCTTAATGTGCTAAAAGACAAAAATCAATAGCATGAGTTACAAATGTCGCTTTTGCACCACGAGGACTGACATACTTTTAAGCTGAAAAATTCGGACTAACCTAACAAACCTATTATCTATGTGCAAGACTAGTTAGAACTTTCAAAAAATTAAATCTCAAGAGGCAATAATAATAAGGCTATCTATAAAAGAGTTTATCAGGATGTCCTCCCACCAATAACAAACATTCCTAGGATAAAATTTCAAATTCTTTACATTTTTACAACTTGATATGCACTTGTAAGATAACCTCAACCTCACTATCAGCTCCATTTATTTTTAGAGAGAGGGGAAACCTAAATCAATAACTACTTATTTATTGCATTTCAAAAATTTAAAGAAGGTATGCTCTTCAACAAACCATTTCAACTGGCAGATGAAATATATCCCGATTATTAAAGTAGTATTGATCATTTTTTTGATATTAAAAATCATCATAATCAACAAATCCCACCAATGGCAGGGTCGGGTCTGCGGGTTCTAGCCCTCCACGCGCGTTCCAGGCGTCTGGAACCCGCAGAAATATTGGTCGGGTTGTAGGGGGAAGGATGCCGGCCTACATTACACTGAAAATAATGTAACCCACTGTAACACTCAAGTACCTGCCTCGGTGGGGGCAACAGTGAGCGTGCTCTACTTACTGCGCCTATAATTCCAGGTTCGATATGGGATCAAGGTGGGTTGGCGTCTTTATTGAACGAGAAAGAGAGACACACACACATAGAGAGAGAGAGAAAGACAGAGACACAGAGAGAGA
>JAAFCE010004287.1:1476844-1491116 GCA_013389805.1 Trigoniulus corallinus | reverse complement strand
TCTCTCTCTCTGTCTCTCTCTCTGTCTCTCTCTCTGCTGCCAAGTTTCATTGGACACACCAGTTCTCGTGATATCACTGAAGTTAAGCAAAGCAAACCCCTGTTAGTACCAACATTGGTGTTTTTTAGAGAACGTTGGGTGCTGCAAATTTCCCCTCTCCTACATTCCCTACACCTCCTTCTTCCTCTCCCACCAGCAGCCTCTTAAGGGTTCGGCCTGTTATGGCTGCTTGGCTTACTCCCCAACCCATTAGTAAAACATAGAACATAGGACAAACATAGCTTGGGGGTCTTCATAGTCCTTGATCTATCATAGTGGGCATGGTCATGAGCTCGTAAGATGGGACATAATCACGTGACCATGGCATGATCGGGTAGCATAAGCCATTTTCTCCACTCCGAGAGAGCCGTACACATTACAGAGGGCGGTAACAGCCTTCAACCTATATTAACCACCAGGGGACCTAATTCTCATCACTTGTCCTGAAGTAAGCGTGCTACTTACAATATTACTGCAAACGGGACGGACGATCTACTACACCTATTTTCCAGGATTGAAAGAGGTCTTTAACGTGTTGAGATGGCATCACACGGTAGGTAGAAGTGTTGGGGGGTGCGCACCACAATGTTGTAATGTTACTCTGTACTTTGTCATCCGTCAAGTTGATTAATGTTGGCGAAATTTTAGATACACCATCGTTTTCTGAGTGGTTTTTTTCATTAATTTGGAACCACGACATTTTAAGCCACACCCTGACTATATCAATCATTAGTCAGCATCCATATTTCTGAATACAGTACTTCTTTTTCCTCTGAATTGTTGCCACAGATTCGTCATCTGACAAAAGAATAGTCGGTTATTACGGAAGTTGGGCTGTCTACAGACCAGGAAACGGAAAGTTTGATGTCGAAAATATAAACCCAAAGCTATGTACTCACCTAGTTTATGGATTTGCCGGTCTCGATGAGAACAATTACCATATAAAACCTTTGGATCCATACAACGATCTGGAAGAAGGTGGCGGAAAAGGTATAATTAATACAGATTGCAGACAAACCTCTCATCTACGGACTAATAGAGGGGACAGGGGTGGTCCGTTAAAGCCGATTGTCCACAGATGGGAACGGACTTTTTTAATTATTAAACCACTATAATAATTCATCATCACACCCTTTTCCCGCCTGAGGCAGGGTCGGGTTAGGAGCGGCGAGTTGCGTTGGACACACCAGTTCTCGTCTGATCACTGAAGTTAAGCAACGCAAGCCCAGTTAGTACTGACATGGGTGGTCGCTCGGGAAAGCTGGGTACTGCTAATACCCAATAATCGTCGCATTATTGAAGTGTCTGTGCAGTATATGCATTAGAACTATACAGTGGACGGGTCTCTAATGACCTTGTAGTTGACGGGACCTTAAACTCCAACAAACAACAACAAGCAGGGTCGGGTCTGCACGTTCTGATCCTCCACTCCTGCCTATCCCCACCACCCCGCATACCTCCATGTCCCTTTTCACCACCTGCTCCCAAGTCCGTTTTCGTCTTCCTCTGCTCCAGGTGCCCCCCATTTACCTAAAGTCCCATAATGGGTCTGACAAGCTCCTCCTCTCCCGTCCTCATCACATGCCCATACAACCTCAACCGATTCTCTCACATCTTTTCCGCGATGTCCCCCACCCCCAAGCTACCTCTAACGCTGTGGTCCTCAAACTTTGTCGACTCACGGAACCCTTAGAACTATCAGATGTTTTTGGGGGGGGACCCCATCCCACCTTCATAAAAGTGTATCTTGTCGCTGCTAACGAATTTTCATTTTGACTCTCGAAACCCTCAGAGATGTATTGCGGAATCCCTGGGGTTCCGCGGAACACAGTTTTGAAGACCACTGCTCTAACGTAATCATTTCGAACTCTATCGGATCGTGACACCCCCACTCATGTAGCGCAGCATTCGCATCTCAGCCACTTGCATTTGCCTTTCATGGTTCTTCCTAGCTGCCCAACACTCTGAGCTGTATATAACATAGCGGGCCTAACGACAGTTCTGTAAACTTCACCCTTCAACTTTATTGGGACCCGGCGGCCGCACAGGACCTCACTTGCCTGTCACCACATCAACCATCCTGCATTAATCCCACGGGTCACGTCGGAATCCATCTCCCCATTGGTCTGGATAATGGATCCTAGATAACGTAACTCTTGCACCACTGGTACCCCCTCACCCCTTTGCCCCTGGCCACTAAAATTGAAGGCTAGGTTCTCTGTCTTCTTCATGTTCCACCTTAAGGCCCCCTCTTTCCATAAAACCACTATAGTAACTATCAGTATCTAAACACTGCTGGTGGCTACTACACGTATTTGTTCAGTGCTGGTAATTGGGATGCTCTGGCCAGGAGTTGGAGAGACGGTTTAGGCATCCCAAGTCTGTTGATGGTGTGGGGGGAGTCCGTTGATGAGAAGTTTGTCTGTAATAGTAAATTCTTCTCCACAAAATTTGGTATTATAATTCTACATAATCGTCCAATCATATCTACAAAGGTGCTTACAAAAGATTCAACTCACTGAGGAATAACAATCCCGCCTTAAAAACTCTGATTGCCATTGGAGGCTGGAACGAGTCACCAACAAAATATTCCGCAATGGCTGCCAATGACTCTAGTCGGCGAGAATTTGCCACTTCTTGCGTTAATTTCATATTGGACTACGGATTCAACGGATTAGATTTGGACTGGGAATATCCTGCAGCAGAAGATCGAGGTGGCAGGCCAGAAGACAAGAATAACTACATCCTGTTGTTAAAGGTGTGTATGGTTGTACCGTGTCCTAAAAAGAGGAAGGACAGCACCAATGAAATTAAGACATGACATTAAAACGACATTTTCTTTTTTTCAACTGTTTCATTTAGGAATTACGAAAGCATTTCGACAAGTATGGCCTGTTGTTGACTGCTGCTGTATCAGCGGCACAGTCAACAATTGATAAGGCATACGACGTCCCAAACATGGTCAAGTAATGAGCCTGAAATGATCCACCTTCAAAATTAACAACGTACCTCACACTTACATGATGGCAAATATTTTCTCTTATAGATATCTGGATTACATTAGCGTAATGGCTTACGACTACCACGGTTCTTGGGAGTCCAAGACTGGCCACAATGCACCTCTGAATCAGGATGGTGACAATGTGGTAAATATTGGGCATAATTCTTCCTCTTTGTTCTCTCTCAAACTTCTGTCGTGGTGCTGATAACAAGTTGGATTTTAACAGAATAAATCCATCAACTACTGGATAAGTCTTGGAGCACCACCTAACAAACTAGTCTTGGGTATGGGAAGCTACGGTCGATCCTTCACTCTGCGTGATCCCCAAAATCATGGCCTCAATGCGCCTACAATGGGGGCGGGAACAGCTGGACCTTACACTCGAGAACCTGGAAGCCTAGGATATAATGAGGTAAGAGAAAATGAACAACAATAACTTCAAATAAATTCAAAAACTTGCACTGGAGATTGCTTTCTGTTTTAAAGATATGCGAGAATCTGAATTCTTGGACCGTTGTCTGGGACAATTCTGCCAGTGTGCCCTATGGTTATCAGGGCAACCAATGGGTAGGATACGATGATCCAAAAAGCATCGGAATAAAGGTTAGACTATGATATTCAGTACAGTAGAAGCCGGATATTGTTATCACGGATAATGTTCATATCATCTCACCCTTACACCGTCTGTGGCAGGATCGGGTCTGTGGGTTCTAATCCTCCATTCCTCCTTCCCCTTCTCATCACATGCCCTATACCACCTCAACCTATATTCTCTCATCTTTTCCACGATGTGCCCCAATCCCCAGGCTACCTCTAATGTTGTCGTTTCTCATTCTGTCCGCTCACGACACCCCACTAATGTAACGTAGCATTCGCATCTCGGCCACTTCCTCACTGCCCAACACTCAGAGCCATACAGCATAGCTGGACTAACTTCAATTTTATTGGGACCCGGCGGTGGCACAGGACTCCACTTGCTGTCTCCACTTTAGCCATCTTGCATTGATCCTAGGAGTAACGTCTGAGTCGATTTCCCCATTCCTGTGGAACATCGATTTTAGCTAAATACCGAAACTCCTGCACCACTGATAACACCTCGCTCCCAGAAAAAACCTCATCCCCTTGCCCTTGGCCACTCCAACTGAAAGCTAAGTACACTGTCTTGGATTAGTTTAGTGGGTTGTAGAGTAAGCCAGGCAGCCATAACAGGACGAACCCTTAGGAGGCTGCCCGCCGGAGATAGAGAGGTAAGTGAAAGGACGAAGGAGAGGGTTAATTTGCAGCACCCAACGTTCTTTACCAACCACCCATGTTGGTTGTTTGTTTGTTGGAGTTTAAGGTCCCGTCAACTACAAGGTCATTAGGGATCCGTCCACTGCATAGTTCTAATGCATCGACTGCACAGACACTACACGAATGCGACGATTATTGGATATTAGCAGTACCCAGCTTTCCCGAGCGACCACCCATGTCAGTACTAACTGGGCTTGCGTTGCTTAACTTCAGTGATCAGACGAGAACTGGTGTGTCCAACGCAACGTTGATGTTTACTTTCAGGCCCCAACGCCATTGTTGTTCTTTAATGTCTTGTAAGCCCTTTTGTGCATCCTCTTTGGACTCCTGGAGCCTTCCTACATTATCAGAAAACACCACGCACTGAGGAGCCCATTCACCTATTCCCGTCAGCAGCTCATCCATTACTAGAGTGAATAAATCGTACGGATAATGTTATCGGCCAGTTATTGTTATCAAAAATTACATGGTCCCACAACGATCGCAATAACCGGCGCCTACTGTATTTCAATTTTTAAAATTTGGTAATATGCACGCTTACCTGGAAAATGGACTAAAATTTTTCCAACTTACATAGTGCGACTTTGCCAATGACAAAGCCCTGGGTGGAGTTATGATGTGGTCTATTGAAACGGACGATTTCCGCGGCAGCTGTAATGGGAGGCAGTTTCCACTGCTTCAAATCATGAATCAGAAGATGAAAAATCCACGTTGAAACAACTGTCAAATTTTACTAAAATAGTGCAATATTTACAATTAATAATCTGAAAATAAAATTACGAAATGACTAACTGTTCAAAACGCAATTTTTTTTTGTCACCTGTGGCATTAGGATGCTTGTGTCCTGGGGTCTGAAGGTGCCCAGTTGAGGTTTCATTCCTACAGCCACTTTAGATGACAGTTAATGAACAAAGAACATTAGCAATTATGGAAGATAACATAAATGGTAGACAGCAATACCAATAGACAGAAAATTCAGAGGCCGGGACCTTTTCTGTGACAGGCTCAGGACTGAAGAGGCAATTTGAGTAGCAAATCCAGGAGGGGAGGAAATAGGCTAATTTCTGCCATTTCCAAAGTTGAAATTGGCTCATAATCATAAAAAAAATAATTCATAATTTTCAAAGAGTGATTTTTTTTTTGGACACACAAGTTCAATGACAAGAGGTCATAGCAGCAAGGTACGAAAAGCAGGTACAAGGTTATCTCCTAAGGTGAAACGTGCATCTCAACAGTACCAAGTAGTAGTAGCCTTACTCTTATCACTCAGAATAACTCATTTACAACTCGGCAATTTCTTTCAACACCAGAAAACAATAACAACGAGCCTCTAATCCCCATTTATTACTATCCAAACTTTTCCAAAACCACCTCCAGAAGCAGCATCTGTCCTTTAAATCAAAAAAAAAGGAACAAGTCAAACAAGGACGGATACCTAACAGAAAGTCTACTCTACCTTGCTACCAACTGTCAATCCAGAAATTATATCAAAAACTGACCACAAGATGAACCATACTATGCTCAAACTAAAAAAGAACTAAATCATATAAGTAGAGATTCAATAATTACTGGCAAGGTCACTGATGACAACACCTCGACCATGTTTTCAATTAATTACACCTGCTCACACCTATATATAAAAAATTCAATAGGTTTACACAATCTTCAAAGAAAATCATTACTTTCTTATGTCACAAGGTGAAACAAGCAATATAATACCATCGTTACTTAGCCGAGATTAATTCTTACATTTATAGCCTGAAAATAACAATCCTAGAGATTTTCAATCCTACAACAACTACATATTTGCCACACTAAGATACTTATCAATCAATGTCTACCTACTCTCAGCTAATGATTTATGTCACCAACCACGACGAAAAGAATTAAACATTATGCACATTGTTAACATACATCATCATCATACCCTTATCCCGCCTGGGGCGGGGTCGGGTCTGCGGGTTATAGCCCACCACTCCCGTCTGCTTCCCACCTGGTCCCTGGCCACAGCACACAGCCATGTCCTTCCGTACAACTTGCTCCCACGTCTGCTTTGGGTGCGGCGAATTGCGTTGGACACACCAGTTCTCGTCTGATCACTGAAGTTAAGCAGCGCAACCCCAGCTAGTACTGACATGGGAGGCCGCTTGGGAAAACTGGGTACCGCTAATATCCAAAAATCGTCGCATTAGTGTAGTGTCTGGGAAGTCTTTGCATCAGAAGTATGCTGTGGACGGGGCTCTAATGACCTTTGTAGTTGAAGGGCCCTAAAACATTTACAAACAAACACGTCTGCTTCGGTCTCCCCCTACCCCGGATGCTGCCGACCACCTGCAGTTCTGGGATGTACCTAACCAGCTCCTCCTCCCCTCGTCTCATGACGTGTCCATACCACCTCAGCCTATTCTCCCTTATTTTTTCGGCGATGTCCACCACCCCCAGGCTACCTCTAATACACGCATTCCTAATTCTATCGCCTCTCGTGTACCGCAGCATCCGCATCTCGGCCACTTGCACTCGATTTACAATGGCTTTTCTTCACGAGTGCAAGTGACCGAAATGCGGATGCTGCGGTACACGAGTGGCGTATCGAGAGGCGCCCTTCAACTACAAGGTCATTAGGGCCCCGTCCACAGCATAGTTCTGATGCAGAGACTGCACAGACACTACACTAATGCGACTAGTTTTGGGTATTAGCAGTACCCAGCTTTCCCAAGCGGCAACCCATGTCAGTACTAGCTGGGGTTGCGCTGCTTAACTTCAGTGATCAGACGAGAGAACTGGTGTGTCCAACGCAATTCGCCGCTCCCTTTTCCTTATAGGAGGGAGCTGCGAGCTACAAGTGCACCTTCACAGCACTGAGGCGAATAAGTCAGGAACAGTCTACAATGCTAATTATAAAAGACTATCTTGACATTAAGGTGACCAGATTTTCCAGAGGGAAAAGCGGGACGAGGGCTTTTGGTGAGCGCCTTTTTTTTTGGTTTTGGTTTGTTGGTGTTTTAAGGCCCTTCAACTACAAGGTCATTAGAGCCCCATCCACAGCATAGTTCTAATGCAGAGACTGCACAAACACTACACTAATGCGACGATTTTTGGGTATTAGCAGTATCCAGATTTTCCAAGCAGCCACCCATGTCAGTACTAACTGAGGTTGCGTTGCTTAACTCCAGTGATCAGATGAGAATTGGTGTGTCCATTGGTGAGCGCCTTCAAGTAGGGGTGGTAAGACATGCTTCCCTGACGAGAAAAGAACAAAACTTTTGACTTCGTACCTACTGCACCTTATTGCTTGAATGTGTGTCCATCCAGCACAGGATGCCCGATGTTTTAATTTGATGCAGACGATATCAATTGCCAAACCTAGAAGGATCATACGGAGTGGGTGCTCTCTGTACATGTATTTCATTGAAGAGTGAATGCTTCTGAGAAGTTGCCGACAAAGCGATGGGCTGCGGGACATGAAGTCGGAAATCGGGACTGTCCCGCCTAAATCGGGACGTCTGGTCATTCTATTGATATAAACATACAATAAATAAGCTCTCAGGAAAAAATAATAATCGAAACGATTACTGTACCTTAATCACCCTACATGTGTCTCCAGCGCCAGCCGTACGAAGAGGGAGATCCCGGGCGAGTACAAGTTGGTTAGGCCCAGTCGTCCGCCGTCTTAGGTAAAGTATAGCCTGGTGTATCAAGAGTTGAAGTTCTGTCAGTATCTTATTACAAATTATATTTTACGGAAGTTAAAAATTGATGTTATTCAGACGGAGGCCCTGGGTGGCTGACGGTACTGCCCACCCCAAGGTCGGCCCTATGTGTCACATGCAGTAGCAAAGTAAACCTTACAAAAAAAAATGCAATTACTGGATTAGTTTCGTGGGTTGGGGAGTAAGCCAGGCAGCCAGGAGGTAGATAGGTGAAAGGACGAAGGAGAGGGTTAATTTGCAGCACCCAACGTTCTTTACCAACCACCCATGTTGGTATTGACGTGGGCTTGCGCTGCTGAACTTCAGTGATCTCACGGGAACTGGTGTGTCCAACGCAACTAACTAACCAACGCAACGTACTAACTTTCCCCGCCTATGGCAGGATCAGGTTCCCATTTTTGTCCCACTGGCACACATGGGCTATCTGTCGGACGGTATTTTTACGCAGCCGGCTGCCGACCTGTTTTTTTCCACCGACACAGTAGAGAAGGGGTCGAGCTCCCACATCTGAAAATTTTGCAGATCTACTCATTGTATATTAGATCCTGTCTCGGTGGTGCAGTGGGTAGCGAGCTCCGTAACTGCGTCAGTGGTTCCAGGTGCGCCTTCCTTCGGATGAGAAGTTAAACCGAAGTTCCCGTGTGATGTACGATGGCATATGCACGTCAAAGAATCCCCTCTTACAACTCAACAGTAGACCGGCAATAAACAAGCATAGGGGGGGGGGGGGGGTTGCAGCTTTGGTCGGCAATCTACTGCGGAAAAGCACTGCCCAATAGGTCACCCTCGTGTCCATTCAGCGGGACAAGATGGGTATCCGACTCTGCCATAGGCGGGAAAAGCGTTAGGAGGCATACTCGGTTCTCTCACCCAGTAAAGAAGCCAACGGCCTATGCGCCGCCGAGGTGGGTCTAGCAGGGTAAACCTAGAGACCTAAAATCTTTCGCGCCATATACCAATCCCCCCTTCCCCCAAAAATTTAACGGATTACCAGTTCAAGATAAATATCTAGTCAACCACGACTCGCCAGCGACATCGGCATATAAATGAGCATAATAAATCCATGAGATTAGTTGCATCTTTTGCATAAAGAAGCTCAGTAGAAAAACATCCGATGATGTTGCACAACCTTGAAAACAAAAAAAAAAAGGAAACTAAATTCAAATTATAAATGCACTTTACTTTATATGACAGGAAATACGGTATATTAAAGCACTCATACCAACCTAGGGTCAATCACTGCTAACTTTCTTAGGGTCACTGCACACTGACTGTAATAAACGAATGGCAATGACTACTGAAATCAAAGTCAACATCCTTCATCTCAGATGTTACCCTGTCCTCTGCACCTCACTTTTACTCAGTAAGGTATGCAGTCTGCAGAATCCTAAAGGTAAATGTACGGATTAAGAAAACAACAACAAAAAAAAAGTCCAAGTTTACAATTTGACTAAAATCCTCTTACCCTCCCAGACCTGAAGAGAACAGGGTGCAGCAGGTACAATGTTCCGGGCACAAGTGTATTATTGTTCTTACCTTTTACAGAAATACCGGGAGCGGCGAATTGCGTTGGACACACCAGTTCTCGTCTGATCACTGAAGTTAAGCAGCGCAACCCCAGCTCGTACTGACATGGGTGGCAGCTTGGAAAAAACTGGGTACTGCTAATACCCAAAAATCGTCGCATTAGTGTAGTGTCTGTGCAGTCTTTGCATAAGAACTATGCTGTGGACGGGGCTCTAATGACCTTGTAGTTAAGGGCCCTAAAACACCAACAAACAAACAACAACAACAACAAACAGAAATACCTGTCCTCTTTTCAATATATTTGGCAAGTATGGTTGATATACATGTCCATGTGTATGTGAGAGGCGGGGGGGGGGGATATTAAGTCTTGTTCCAGCACTTAATAATCCTCTCGGCGGTCCTGTACCCTCCTCTTAATGCAGAGCATTAAATGGCCTAACATCAAAGCCAACTAACACAATTAACGAAAATTTGTTCATTTAAATTACACCCTGCAAACTGCACTGAAATCAGATATTTAGGAAACTGTAATGGTGCGACTACTAACACCAGAGCAGTGGTTCCCAACTTCTTTTTGGCCATGCACCACATAAACAAGCTTCCAAAGAACATGACATCTATGAAGCGAAAAATAAAAGGACGAAAGGACCATTGGTCGAAATACTAAGGAAATCGATAGCGGATCGAGGAGGGTTAGCGCCTTTCGGGCGGAAGAGGTGGTGTCCAGTGGCCTTCCGTCGGATAGGAAGTAAAGCCGTGGCCCCGGGTCTGTACAACATCATTTGCACCTAAAAGGACCCTCTCTACTATGTAACTGATAGATGAGGAAATATTCCCAGGGCCCTTCAACTACAAAAGTCATTAGAGCCCCGTCCACAGCATAGTTCTTATGCAGAGATTGCACAGACACTACATTAATGCGACGATTTTTGGGTATTAGCAGCACCCAGGTTTCCCAAGCGGCCACCTATGTCAGTACGAGACCAGAATTGGTGTGTCAAACGCAATTCGCCGCTCCCTATTCCCAGGTGTAGGAGCTTGGTGGACAGACCCAACGAACGGTAGACCAACTATAAATAAGCATAGGGATTGTAGCTTAGGTCGGCAGCCAACTGAGTAAAAAATACCTTCCATCAGATCGTCCATGTGTTCATCCAGAAGGACAAAGATGGATACCCGACCCTGCCATAGGCGGGAAAAGCGTTAGTAGTTTCCTTTGCTTCATTTTTTGTACAGTACTGTATATGATGCCCCTAGAATTATAAGAAATGCAAACATTTACTGTTAGTAACTCATTCTCGAATTGCTCCCTTAAACAGTCAAATGAGCGCCTTGTGGGAACATGTGCCCCACATTGCGAATCACGGATGAAGTGTGACCTATAAATTGACATCAAGACATTATTGGTCAATATTCTTACAGAAAGTCAGATACTCATTAATAGCTTTGACTCAATCGGTGGGGAGACGTGATCTGCGTTTGAAATGACCACCTAATTCGGAATATACTCAATATACGCATACAAAAGTGGACACTTGAAGGATAATGAAGAAGAATCGCCAAGCCTCTAAAGCGAATGGAATTGAAGGAGGGACTGCAGGCTTACGGAATGTCAACGACCAAGCTGCAATTGACTGCCACTCAACTATGGACTACGGGAGCGGCGAGTTGCGTTGGACACACCAGTTCTCGTCTGATCACTGAAGTTAAGCAACACAAGCCCAGTTAGTACCGACATGGGTGGTCGCTCGGGAAAGCTGGGTACTGCTAATACCCAATAATCGTCGCATTAGTGTAGTGTCTGTGCAGTATATGCATTAGAACTATGCAATGGACGGGTCTCTAATGACCTCGTAGTTGACGGGACCTTAAACTCCAACAAACAAATATGGACTACGGTCAATTTCAGGTCAGATAAGGAAACCACGGAAGTTATAAATCCTGGTACAGTACCAACAAAATAAACGAGAACTACATACATATAGGAGTTATGAAAGCATATCAACTCCTTCTGAATTACTTCCCCGCCTATGGCAGGGTCTGGTACTTGTCCCTCTGAATGGACACAAGGGTGATATATTGGAGACTGCTTTTCCGCAGCCGGTTGCCGACAAAAGCTGCAACCCCTATGCCTATTGATCGTCGGTCTACTGGTCGTTGGGGGTTTCCACCGACGCCGGAGGGGAGGGGGGAGGGGCGAGATTCAACACCTGAAAATTTGGTCTCATCTACCCGTTGCATAGTAGAGAGGGTTCTTTTACGTGCAAATGCCATCGTACACCACACGGGACCTCGGTTTCACTTCTCATCGCAAGGAAGGCGCACTTGGGGCATCACTCTCTCTCTCGCCCAAAAAGAAGCCAACCCACCTCGGTTCAGTATCGAACCTAGAACCACTGACGCAGTTACCGAGCACGCTACTGACTGTGCCACCGTGACGGGATTATATTAAGCTAGGTTGACACGATCAAAGTGTACTTGGACCGTTACAAATTTCATCCAAGTCACACTTTGATTTTTGTTCTTGTTGTTTGTTGGAGTTTAAGGTCCCGTCAACTACAAGGTCATTAGAGACCCGTCTACCGCATAGTTCTAATGCATATACTGTACTGCACAGACACTACACTAATGCGACGATTAGTGGGTATTAGCAGTACTCAGCTTTCCCGAGCGACCACCCATGTCAGTACTAACTGGGCTTGCGTTGCTTAACTTCACTGATCAGACGAAAACCACACTTTGTCAAAGTAAGTTGGCAGCCGTCCTACTCAACTTGGATAGGTCCTAGCCATCCAAGTTAACTTTGTTCAAGTGTATACATGGTCCAAGTTGCATCCAAGTGCTGCATGAATAGCGTCCAAGTGTACTTTGACCGTGTCAACCTAGCTTTAGTCAAAATATGACTCAAAAAAAATCAAGTATCCTACAGTTAAAACTTCGTTAGTACGGCCGTCCAAGGTCACCCAAAAATTTTGACTGTACATTGCCTAACTCCGACTTCGGACTGAATTTTTTGACAGCTGTAATGGGGTGCCCGTTATAACCGCCGCCTTACTAACGAAGGTTTTAACTGTATACAGTAAAACCCCGCTATAACGATCTCAGATGTAACGAATTCCTGGATGTTACGAATGGTTTCCAAGGTCCCGGCAAAAGGATAGGTCCCGATGAAAAGTTATAAAAGTTTGGATAATTTGGTTGGATATAACGAATGATGGATCTTATAAATAATTTTTATTTATGGATTTAACACAAACTTCCACTCAATGGTCACCACATATTGAATTGAACACCACTTACAGAAATGCCTTGTCATACTTTTTATTTTACTAGGGCAGAATGCACAAATGGCTGATGATATTAGAAACGTTGATTTTCTCATCATCATCGCCACCATACTCTTATCCCGCCTGTGGCAGGGTCGGGTATGCAGGTTCTAGCCCTACACACCTGCCTATCTCCCCCATGATCCCCCATTCACCCCGCCATTACCATATGCAGGAATTAGATAGACTGGAGAAATTCTCTCCCCACTCCATTACCTCAGAAGTATGAAACAAGACTCTACCTTTTCTATCCTTCACTGTTATGGCTCAGGGTAAATCTTTAATCGCCCTATCCCTGGTCTTGGCCAGGCTACATTCTTCCTTCATTCCCCCTTTGTCTCTATCATAGAGGACCTCATACTACTGGTGTATGACCAAAGAAATGATCCTCCTAGCTGTGGCCTTGGTCTGCCTGTAGCATATTTTAATTCTTTAATTCTTTGATTAGTTTGTGGGTTGGGGTGTAAGCCAGGCAGCCATAACAGGTTAACCCCTTAGGAGGCTGCCCACGGGAGATGAGGAGGTAGGTGAAAGGAGGAGGAAGAGGGTCAATTTGCAGCACCCAACGTTCTGTACCAACCACCCAAGTTGGTATTGACGTGGGTGTGCGTTGCTTAACTTCAGTGATCTAACGGGAACTGGTGTGTCCAACGCAACTTGGCCGCACGCCAACGCAACTTGGCCGCACTTAGAATCATTTAGAATCATAGTCTTAGCCGCATTTAGAATCATAGTCTCCTATCTCCATCCACCTATGGAATGCAGCCTTTTATTTTTTGGTGGCTGCCTCTATTGCATTATTCCACCACTATGTCTGCCTGCCCTGGAGTGTACCTTCTACTCTAGCCTCACCTAAAATGGCTTCCCCAAATTTTCTAATTTTTCTGGTGAAGCTGTCAGCCCATTTCACTGCATCAGCTGTCTCTTCCAAATCCCAGTCTACTTGCCTCTCTACTTCCAACATGAATTCCTGTTTCCAACACCTAATAACCTGCACTCCTAAAAAATTGACTGCCCTTCATTACTTAAGGGCAGTCATTACAGCTAACCAATAGTCTGGGAGAATACTAACTGTAAAGCGACTCCTAACCCATTTCCCTCCTATGGCAGGGTCAAGTACCCATTTGTCCCTCTGAATGGACACAGGGTGATATATTGGACATAGTTTTTACTGCAGCCGGTTGCCGGCCAAAGCTGCACCCCTACGCTTATTTATCGTCGGTCTAGTGTTCGTTGGGGAATGCTACCGACGCCAGGGGGGCAAGCTCCTATACCTGGAAATTTTGCCTCATCTACCCGTTGCGTAGTAGAGAGGGTTCTTTTACGTGCAAGTGCCATCGTACACCCACACGGGACCTCGGTTTTACTTCTCACCC
>JAAFCE010004287.1:1453852-1476744 GCA_013389805.1 Trigoniulus corallinus | reverse complement strand
TCTTGTCTCTCTGAATGGACACAGGGCGATATATTGGTCATAGTTTTCACTGCAGCCGGTTGCCGGCCAAAGCTGCACCCCTACGCTTATTTATCGTCGGTCTAGTGTTCGTTGGGGAATGCTACCGACGCCAGGGGGGCAAGCTCCTATACCTGGAAATTTTGCCTCATCTACCCGTTGCGTAGTAGAGAGGGTTCTTTTACGTGCAAGTGCCATCGTACACCCACACGGGACCTCGGTTTTACTTCTCACCCGAAAGAAGGCACACTCGCGGCTTCTCTCTCTCGCCCGAAAGAAGCCGACCCACCACGGTCCAGTATCGAACCTAGAACTACTGGCGTAGTTGCCGAGTGAGCTAACCACCACGGCGGGTAAAGGGAGAATACTAACTGTAAGAAAACTAAATCAACGGACATTAAAATAGGAAGAAAAACACGCAGAAATGTTTCATTGGGGTAAATACGAAGGTAGACAAAGATTAGACACCAAATGTTTTGCAGAACTACCAAAACCACAATTTCTTGATATTTGGGGGTAGTATCACAGACTACTGGTTAGCTATCTGGGGTTAAAAACAGCTTTCCTGGTTGTAACGAATTCCTGGCTATAACGAATGTGATTGCAATCCCCTACAAGTTCGTTATAGCGGGGTTTTACTGTATGAAAATGTCATTAAAAAATTCCATTACGTGCAATGAAGCTATCTTAATTCATTTTAAGATTGAATGGATTAACAGTCCCTCTAAACCCACAATTCTTGCCATCCAAAACCGGTAAAGCAGTCATAAAGAGGAAGCAAAAGGGTACTTAGAGTTGCATGCTTGCTTTACCACGCAAAGTCGATCACACACACCCATCACTAAGTAGTACTGACAGATCAAAAAGCGGATTTAGATTTACAAAAAAACAGTCCCTCAATAAAAATACATTTCGCCGTAAACCGAAATACTGAAGCATTACCATGTTCTTTAACTTCCACGAAAAAGAGCGGTCTGATTTTGCTGACATCACACAGTATGATCCATGATCCTCAGAGGGGATTATCTTTCAGAGATAGTGAACTTCATCCTATTCTCAAAAGGCAACAATCTTCATCGGAATTTTTATCTTCGAATTTTCTGTCAAAATAATAAACAACATTCAAATTTAACATATAAATCCACATAGCAATTGCAAAAAAAAGAAAAAGACATGACTTAATACCTGTTAACAACAACTTTTGAAGAGTAAAAAAAAAATCCTGAATTAAGCAACTCCTTACCGTTTTGCCCCCTACGGCAGGGCAGGTTACCCATCCTGCCCCTTTGAATGGAATCTTTCAATTGAATGTCCCTTTCAATTCCAGTACATGTAGTGTGCGGTTGAGCAGTGCTCGTCGGCAAATGCCATGCACTGAGGGGCTCATTCTTCTACTCCTGTCAGCAGCTCGTCCATAAACCAGAATGAACAGGTAAGGACTTAGTGCTGAACCATGGTGCACCCCAACCATCACTGGGAAGTCCCCTGTATTTCCCCCAAGGTGTCCTTACCCTGGCTATGGGATGGTACCATCATACATATCCTAAACTATTCGAATAAACCCTTCTTCTACCCCCTTTTGCATAATACCTCACAAGCTACCTGTCGCGGAACACTGTCATAAGCCTTCTCCAAGACGATAAAGATGGGATGGTTCCATTGTGGACCTACCTGGCATGAGCCCAAACTGATTTCCATGGACACTCGTTCTATCCCAGAAGCGACATTCTATTACGACATCTCCCAGAGCTTCATGGAATGACTCATTGGCTTAATACCTCTATGGGGCTTAAGCCCTGGGCCCCCAAGTGTCAAGGGGCCCCACAAAAATTGAATTATCATAAACTTTTAATACTTTTTGATTAACAACGAGCACTTATTGTATAGTAAAAATAGTTAATATAATAATAATAATGATTATTTATAGTCTTATTCGTTGAATTTTAATCAGTGTGACATTAATGAACTTCAATCATCCCTAGGCCCCGAGCAACCTAGATCCGCCCCTCATCTTGGACATCCTATCAGTGCCGGATTTAGATATTGAAAGGCCCTAGGCTAATTCAATTTTGAGGCCCTTTTCAAGCCCCTTTCTCAAGTTTTGAAGCCCTCTAAATGTTGAGGCTCTAGAGTAGACTTTAGCCTACTTAGCCCACTGGTAAATCCAGCACTGCATCCTAATCAGTTTCTAGTTCACTTTATATATTGAACAAGCGTTCGTTATGTGAAACGAGTTCGTTGTGCGATACTCTCGCGCTTTCTTGACGGTGTTCGTTATAGGGAACATTCGTTATAAGGGGCGTTCGTTAAGCGGGGGTACCACTGTATATATAATGCGATGATGGAACTAGTGGGGTAGGTCTGCATCCCCCCACAGACAACCCAGCCAATATCCCTGCGGGTTCCAGACGCCTGGCTGGGGTGCCCCAATTCAGAGCATGTTCAGTTGACCCGCAGACCCGACCCTGCCACAGGCGGGATTAGGGGTAAGATGATGATGACTACGCTTAAATGATTTAAAACATGCACTCTGCGACTGAAATGTGTTTTATGGAAGGGGTGCAGGGTAGAAATCACCCTGAATAGCTTCTCTCACCTCCTTCTAATCAAATTGCATTAATAAATAGACTAAAAGGATTAACATATAGCATGTAAATCTCACTGGTGAGGTGCGAGGAGGAATGCACACCTGAATACGTCACTTCAAACAATATAAAAACCATTGTACGGTCATGAAACGTTATTAATTCTTGAAAACTTCAGCAGACTGATTTCAGGCTTTATTCGGAACCTTCAACTGTACCTAAGACATTTTGGTAAGCAACAATTATAAGAAATATATTTTTAAAAAAATTTTTAAGAAACACCTTTAAACCATAAAATTAATCAAAAATCGATAGTATGATAATTAATAATTTTATAAGTACAGTAATACTGTTTGGAAAAATCCCTTACTTTAATGGATTACATCTTAATTTGATTTTATCCTTTCTCAGGACAATGACCATGATGAAAGTTCTCCTTCTTCTTTACTCTCTGCTGATTGGATACACAACTGCGGGTAACTTTAAAACAAAAAGTTCTACCAAAGTCATACAGGTTAAATTAAAATATTGAAGGCCTGACAGTCATCAAATTCAACCTTTTTTTTCCAGAACGGATTGTGTGCTATTACGGAAGCTGGGCTACTTACAGAATCGGCAATGGAAATTGCGATGTTAGCAAAATTGATCCATTCAAATGCACTCATCTCATTTATTCCTTTGCTGGACTCAATGAAAACAATAGAATCATCTCCCTAGATCCATACAACGATCTAGAAGCCGACGGAGGGAAAGGTAAGTATATTACATAATACGATAAAGTAGTCAAGCTTACTTTTGCTTCTTTTTTTTACACCCCGTACCCAATTATCTTTTGAAGAATTTGCCATGATTAATCTGCTACTGTATAGGCTTGCTTGTTTGCTTACTTCCTAAAAAAACAACCGCAATGTTAATTTGTTCATTACAAACTGTCATTTTCAGGCACCATTAAAAAATTTAATAACTTACGTCTCCAAAATCCTGCATTGAAAACAATAGTGGCCATTGGTGGCTGGAATGAAGGTTCAGTCAAATATTCCTTCATGTCATCGACTCCTGAAACCCGAAAAGCCTTCGTGCAATCCGTTCTTGACTTTCTTCAACTTCATAACTTCCAAGGATTGGATTTAGACTGGGAATATCCTGGATCTCGTGGGGGTGCTGAAGTGGATAAGGAAAATTTTATCAAGTTGCTCGAAGTTAGCATCCCAATGCCGCAATATTTTCATAAATTAATTCGTTGAGTTTTAACCTGAATCCCACTTCTTTTTTTTCAGGACCTGAGAGTAGAGTTTGATAAGAAGGGTTATTCACTCAGTGCTGCTGTAGCTGCTGGCAAATACACTATTGACTCGGCATACAAAATCAGCTTCCTTGCAAAGTAAGATCAAATTCATCATCCAATTCATATGTCAGTCACTTGCCTAACTAAAAATTATCAATTTCAGATATCTGGATTTCATTAATGTAATGACTTACGACTTCCGTGGCGCCTGGGAGCCATATACTGGCCATCATGCTCCCCTGTATTCCCGACCAAGTGACACAGGAGAGAGTATATATTACAACCTAGTATGACGTTATGATCATATAGCGATTCAATGTAATACTTTTGCCGATACAAGCACATGTGATAGTTGTGTTTTATTTCGATCGATCCATGTAGAATTTCACC
This sequence comes from Trigoniulus corallinus, assembly GCA_013389805.1. Lineage (NCBI taxonomy): Eukaryota > Metazoa > Arthropoda > Diplopoda > Spirobolida > Trigoniulidae > Trigoniulus > Trigoniulus corallinus. Next base: position 1,472,466 of record JAAFCE010004287.1, on the reverse strand, counting down.
ATTCATTACTATATTGACCAAGGAGTCCCACCTTCAAAGTTGAATTTAGGATTACCTAGTTACGCAGTAGTCTGGACTTTGGCCAATCAAAATACCAATGGTTTAAATGCGCCTGCATCCAACGTTGGAATAGCTGGACCATACACGCAGCAAGGTGGCTTTCTAGGATACAACGAAGTAAGACATTTTAGAGAGACACACCTAAATAACCTATCTAAACTAAAAAAATCCATCGTATTTAAACTGTAACTCAACAATACTATACAAATACTTTATAGCTATGTGAAAAAATGAAGACACAGTCATGGACAGTAGTGAGAGATCCATATTATCAAGTACCATATGCATATTATGGAAATCAATGGGCAGGATACGATGACGTTGAGAGTATTAAAACTAAGGTGACAAAAAATTAATAATAAAACTAATACCATGCTACTTGTAATATTATTTATAACAAGGTTCTACTTAACAAATATATTTTTAACTAACAGACCCAATTTGCCAAATCTCTTGGACTTGGCGGGTTGATGCTGTGGTCGCTTGAAACAGAAGACTTTCTAGGAATTTGTGGGCCTAAATTCCCATTATTGAGTGCTATTCAAGAAGTACTAGCCTCGTCAACGACAACAGCCGCACCGGTAACAACAACAACCACGACAACAACAGCCGCACCGGTGACAACAACAACCACGGCGACAACAGCAGCACCGGTAACAACAACCACCACGGCGACAACAGCAGCACCGGTAACAGCAACCACCACGGCGACAACAGCAGCACCGGCAACAACAACCACCACGGCGACAACAGCAGTACCGGTAACAACAACAACCACAGCATCAGGCGAGACTCCAACAGACCTTGATGCATACTTGAAAGAACACTGTGCCACCATTTCCTACGTCCGTCATCCTACAAACTGCCAAATATTTTATCAGTGTACTAAGAACGGTAACGAGTATGTTCCACATAAATTTCAATGTGGCCCCGGGACATCTTTTAATCCTGAAACTGTAGTTTGTGATTGGAATGAAAATGTTGAGGGCTGCCATTAAATTGCTCTTGGTACTGACCTTCTAGTTATCCTAATAAAAGTCTAAAAATGTTGTAAATTACACATAATTATTGTAAATTATATTAGTAACCTACGCGCCATCAGTTGTATTATCAGTCTAAAAATTAGAATCAATAAATGCAAATTAAACAATCTAACACCATTCACACCAATCCATCGCGCTACGACGAGTGCTTCGAACGATGGACTCGTGCTTTTCATTTCATATGAAATGACGTCGATTTCATTCCATTATATTCAACATTCTAAAACTTTTTTTTTTGAATAACAGCTTGAGCTCACCTCAGTACATCACATTTTTGAACATTCCCGTTACAGCTTTTCAGACTCATATAATGACTGACGCCATCAACAAATTGCCAGTACACTCGTCTGAAGTTTTGTATTGTTCACCTACTGTCAATATCCTGCAATACAAAAACGGCAAGATAGTTAAAATTAATCCTAGTTGGATATCACAACATTTTATAAATTTTATTAACGTGGAACATCTAACTAACATCACCATTAGAGATGACAGCCATTCGTACAAAATCAACGTCGTGATTCTAACCGCTTCCAGTCCGAAATTCAAGGACTTATTTGTCGACAAAAATAACGATTACACTAAAGAGATTGTCTTGACAAACCTGCATTCCAATTGTTTAGGACATGTACTAGAGTTCTTGTACACTGGACACCTAATAATCACTCGAGAAACCATAAAAGATATACTGTCCATCTGCCATCAACTAGAACTCCCAATGGCGGTAAAACAATGTATACGATTTCTGCGATGCTACGACATCACATGCGCTTTGGATTTTCTGACAATTACTTTTGAAAGCCAATTACTGCCAGTTATGACAGAATTAGCACTTTATATTAGACGATATGGACGACTTATTCTAGAAAATGACAATTATTTAAATTTAAATGCAGATTGCGTCCTCTCCATTGTAGGTAAATAGATAACTTACCATTCGAACGGCGACACGAAAGAGAATCTTTTATTGACGTCACATGACGCACGTGCATTTCTGTTCTGTTTTCAGACGCCGCCGATAGGCTTACGGAACGCAACGAAGACGAACATTATATTCTAGATAAAGTTATAAAATGGCTTCAAAAAGACGAAGAAGAACGAAAAATACACGTAAATAAATTGCTCCCTGCTATTCGGTGGAAGCAAATTCCTGTTGCTAAAATAAGTGATATAATTGATGGCAATCCCAGTTGGTTTCAGTCTCAGGAAATGGATGACGTACTATACGATGCTTACAGGTGACTGACTGTCAACTGTGCCGTCTTAGCATCATTATGGGCCCCTGGGCAAAGCAGTGTGCTGGGGCCCCTACGACAACCACTCACAGGAATAATATATAAATGGTCACTAGACATAGGGAGCGGCGAATTGCGTTGGACACACCAGTTTCCGTCTGATCATTGAAGTTAAGCAGCGCAACCCCAGCTAGTACTGACATGGATGGCAGCTTGGGAAAACTGGGTACTGCTAATACCCAAAAATCGTCGCATTAGTGTAGTTTCTGTGCAGTCTCTGCATCAGAACTATGCTGTGGACGGGGCTTTAATGACCTTGTATTGAAGGGCCCTAAAACACCAACAAACAAACACGTCACTTGACATACGTACACAGATAACATGGGGACTCCCGGACAAGTGTCCTACTGGTCCATGCGTTAACACGGCACTGTCAGGTTGGCCATTGTACAATAAATAGTGACATCAAACACAACATAATTAATCTTTACAGACATCAAGCATTAAATGCTGTTGCGGAAGGTTACAAGCCCAGAGTTGCAGACTGGAAAAATGCACCATATTTCTGACATTCCAACCCAAGCATGTCACAAAGGACAACCCACAAATGCCTCAAAATCTAAAAAAAGAAAATGCATTTCGTTAAGTTCATCACGGTAATCAATAAAATTTCTAAGAGATCCACTATTTTTAAAAATCGTTTTAATTTGATATTCGACATTCAGAAGTCGATAAAATATCGAAATACAGTGGTCAACTTTTAGGGGCATTCAAACAACAACAAAATCCCGTCAACGAATATGGCATCGAACAACATTGAGACCATTTACCAGATCTGACATTCAGACATTCAACTACGGAAATCGCTGGACCACCAAAGTTTTTTTCACCACCAATAACATATAAATGCGGTTCTATCAAAATATAAAACTTGCAACATCAATTTAAAAACGAATTGAGTAATAAAGCCCTTCCTTCCTTCCTTCCCTCCCTCAGATGTTTCCTCACTTACCTTGAAAAATGGCCTTGGAACGAAATCGGCGGCGTCTTAAACTTAACCAGCGTCTCCACAAACCAGTCTTCGAGCAATGGGTCAAAATGCTTGACGCAATTTGCAGCCCATGGCGGGGATTACACTCGATACCTCCAATTAGAAACAGTTGGTCACTGATGTTCAACAGTTCTCCAAAAGCTCTAGGTTTGTTCAGTTGCTTTTCGAAAGTCCATCTAGAATTCAGCCACGAGTATAGTAAGTTATTAGCTGAATATCAATCTCTCTCCACGCCCTCTGGAAGCGATTGTATTGCGTTGGACACACCAGTTCTCGTCGGATCACTGAAATTAAGCAACGTAACCCCAGCCGGTACTAGCACAGGGGAACATTGGGTACTGCTAATACCCAAGAAACGTCCTAACAGTGCAGTGTCTGGGCAGACTCTGCATTAGAACTACGCAGTGGACGGGATTCTAACGACATTTGTAGTTGAAGGACCCTAAAACTCCTTATTGTCTGTTTTGTTTCGTTAGTTCTAGGGTCCTTCAACTACAACGGCCCTCCCACTACGTAGTTCTAATGCAGAGTCTGCACAGGCACTGTGCTGTTATGACGATTTGGGGTTGTAGCAGTACCCAGTATTCCCAAGCGGTCACCCATGCTAGTACTAGCTGGGGATGCGTTGCTTAACTTCAGTGATCAGACGAGAACTGGTGTTTCCAACGCAATACAGCCGCTCCCTAAAAACACCAACGAAACCAAAAAAAAAATCCCCTGCCCCTCTTTTGATCAAAGAAAATAATTAAAACACGACTACTTTACTTTTGCGTGTATACGTCAAAAACTTCAATTTCTTTAGTCAGCTTATTCACCAAACCGTCCTTTACCTCGCAAATTCCGCCACAAACCCAAATCTGACTCTTGATAGTGGTGACACCTGCCCCAGCTCTTGCTACTGTCATGAATGGCCCTTCTTCCCACACACGCTTCTTTAAATCATAATATTCGACTGAATTCAGCAGCCTGATAAAAAAAAATTAATAGACACCTTTAAAATACTACTTTACAATCATCATCATCATACTCTTGTCCCGCCTGTGGCAGGGTCGGGTCTGCGGGTTCTAGCCCTCCACTCCCGTCTGTCTCCCACCAGGTCGCCGTCCACCCCACACACTGCCATGTCCCTCCGGACAACCTGCTCCCACTTCTGCTTCGGTCTCCCCCTACCCCGGATGCTGCCGACCACCTGCATTCCTGGGATGCACCTAACAAGTTCCTCCTCCCCTCTTCTCATAACGTGTCCATACCACCTCAGCCTATTCTCCCTCATCTTTTCGGCGATGTCCACCACCCCCAGGCTACCTCTAATGTTCGCATTCCTAATTCTATCTGCCCTCGACACTACTTTACAAAAGGCAGAGAAATTAATTAAATATTATTCAAGAAAAACAAACAAAACGTTATCTTACGTATCTCCACTCTGTCCACCAATTGCATATAATTTACGATCAAGATGCACCAGAGCGTGGAGTCGCCTTGGCTGCTTCATATCAGCCAACCGATTCCAAGCATTTTTAACAGGAGATAAACTCCAGGTAGATGCAAATGCCATTCCTCCTGGATCAAGAGGATTGCAACCACCTGCAAGTAGTAAAAATAATATCAATTGATGACAGCTGCTGGCATTACACTGGTCCACTTGTACAGGCACGGCTCGTGAGTTTCAGGCGCCCTAGGCAAGTGGGTCCATCGCCGCCGCCCCTTCACGTCCCTCACGCCCTTGGTATTTGTCCCATTGCCAATGCATTACTATAACCCTGCAACAGGCCGCATGGAGAAGGCCAAAATTTATAAAAGGCCCCACGAATCTGAGAAGTTTGGGCCCGGCTCGCCGCCGCCCCATCACGTCCCTCACGCCCTTGATATTTGTCCCATTGCCAGTGCCGGATTTAGATATTGGGAGGCCCTAGGCTATTTCAATTTCGAGGCCTTTTTCAATTTTGAAGCCCGCTAAATGTTGAGGCCCTAGGCTTCAGCCTACTTAGCCTAGTGGTAAATCTGGCACTGCAAATCTGCAACGAGGCGCCTCGAGAAAGCCAACATTTAGAAAAGGCCCCACGAATCTGAGAAGTTTGGGAACTCCAGGACTAAGTAGCCGCCTAGGTTTGCCTGCCGCATGAGCCGCCTGTGCACTTGTACCAACCAACCTACCAGAAACATACAATGTCGTATCCATCATACAAGCCGCAGCATCATAACGTGGTTCTGGCAGAGATCCACACGTCAACCAAACATTTCCGTCAAAAGAAAGGACTTTCCAAGCTGGCAAAAACAAAAGGTCACCATATCAGTTAAAAATTATCAAAATCTGTCAAAATTTTCTAAAATACCTCTCTACCTGTACTCCGTTTTTGCAACGATGGATGCGATGTGATTCCTCCAAAACAAACAAAGAAGGCAGTTCCGGCAATAGCTACACTATCGTTCAATGGTTGGTTTGACTCATCCTCGCAGTTCATAATCTCAGACTCCTCACTATCCTGAAAACGTAGAAAGCACAGGTTTGTTGCATTGGTGTTTTAGGGCCCTTCAACTACAACGGTCATTAGAGCCCCGCCCACTGTCTAGGTCTAATGCAGAGTCTGCACAGACCCTACGCTGTTAAGACGATTTTTTTGGTATTAGCAGTGCTGAGTGTTCCCAAGCGGTCACCCACACTAGTACTAAGCTGGGTTTACGTTGGTAGGGGATGGGAAGAGACAATTCATTTACCTCTGGCGCATTTGGCTTGTTGAGGTCACCATCAACCATACTGTTAATGGATCTAATCAGGTGCGTTCTTCCCTTTACTGGATGCTTTTTGTCTACACGTTCTTGCTGAGGAAATTCATCATCATTTTTAACAGGACCGCCACTGCCGCCATCATCATGTCTGTGTGGGAAGCCAACGAGTTGAGTGAATTCATCATCTGAAAAATCTGCATCATTCAAAGTGTGTTCAAATCCCAGAACTTGCGAAACACTTAGTACAGATTCGGTAGAAACTGAAGAGTGTGTTTGAAAGGGAGTTGCTGTACAAGACGGCAAAGTTGTCACCATCTGACTTTCATCTTTATGGTTATGCTCTAGTATTTCATCAACTTTGATGTGACTTAATGACGTGGAAATGGCGGAAAATTTGTCGTTTTCCTGTCTGTCCTTCCATACTAATGTATCAAATGCATTTGAAAAATCAAGGTTTTGTTTATCAGTAACGGGTGATAAAGCAGCCAAGTTCTTTCCATCACTAGCATTCCATGTTTTAAATTGTAATACAGTCTCCGACACCTGTCTTGAAAGACTTTTATCAATAATGCACGAAGATGAGCATTTGGAATCGAAGCATGGATGGACGACATTTTTTTGACAAGCAGAAAGTTCCGTTAAACTCTGATTGATATCCATCTTTTCTTCCTTGACTTCATCTTGGGATTGAGGTACTGTTAGTGTTTTACTCGGTAATTCTACATTCTGTACTGGACTACTGTATTCAATGACTCCTTTAGCTTCTTTAGTATATTTCGTCCTATTACCACAAACAGTGTAGCTAACTGCTTGAAGTTTTTTCCCCTAAATGAATAACAATTAATCATCGGTATCGATCTCATTTTCTGCATAACAATGCCACACCATAGGCAGGCCTGACCTTAGGTGATGCTTTCTCGCTTGAAAACTTGATCAGCGACTGCTTTTTGCAATCTGATGCCGTTTCACTGTCACTCTCACCTTCCGCAGTTGTATTTTCGTTATCTGAAAACCAACTGTCACTGTCGCTATTGTCACGAAGAACCTGTAAATCATAAGAAAAACGTACAACAATATTTATTGCATGTAACAACTTTGGCCTGTGTGAACATACTGTATTTACCTTTAGAAACGTTGGAACAAACTTGCCGAGTGGGAGACTAAGGCGAATACCCATTCTCTTCGAATAAAATAGATGGAATTCTCTACAATTAAAATAATCATGCCATAATAAACAATAATAACTTCATCGGTAATACCTTTCAATTTTGCTCTTCGCGATGCGAACTATTTCACCTAAAAAAGAACTCGGAAATCAGTTTATTCTATTAATTTGAAAAAGTCACGTGCTTCGTTCTATTTTTTACGTGACGTAATTAGATCACGCCTTCTTTAGAATTTGAAACTATCACATCCTGTTAAATGAAATATCGTCATCAGCTTATCACATTATCCTGCCTGTGACAGGGTCGGGTCTGCAGGTTCTAGCCCTCCACTTGATTTTGGTTTGTTGATGTTTTAGCAACTACAAGAACATTAGAGCCCTGTCCACTGCGTAGTTCTAATGCAGCGACTGCACAGACACTACACTAATGCGACGATTTTTGGCTAGTAGCAGTATTCAGTTTTTCCAAGCGGCCACCCATGTCCGTACTAACTGGGATTGAGCTGCTTTATTTCAGTGATCAGACGAGACCTGGTGTGTCCAACGCAATACGCCACTACGGCCTCTCTCCTACCAGGTCCCCGTCCACCCCACACGCCATCATAGTCCTTCGTGCAACCTGCTTGGTCTTCCTCTGTATCGGGTGTTTCCCCAATAACCTGCATCCCCGTAATGGACCTAACCAGCTCCTCCTCCCCTCTTCTCACAACATGCCTATATTACCTCCACGATGTATCGCAACATTCAATTTATTATGTGGCTCTTCCTCACTGCCCAACACTCTGATCCATTCACCATAGCTGGCCTAACCACCACCCTGTCAAACTCCCCTTCCACCTTCATTGAGACCCTCCAATCACAGAGGACTGACTTAACTTGCCGGTCTTTACTTCATCCACCCAACACTGATCTTACCGGTATGTTTGTTTTGTTGGTGTTTTAGGGTTGTTGTTGTTGTTTGTCGGTGTTTTAGGGCCCTTCAACTACAAGGTCATTAGAGCCCCGTCCACTGTGTAGTTCTGATGCAGGGACTGCACAGACACTACACTTATGCGACGATTTTTGGGGATTAGCAGTACCCAGTTTTCCCAAGCGGCCACCCATGTCAGTAGTAGCTGGGGTTGAGCTGCTTAACTTCAGTGATCAGACGAGAACTGGTGTGTCCAACGCAATTCGCCGCGCCTGGTGGTTTAGGGTCCTTCAACTACAACGGCCATCAGAGCCCCGTCCACCACGTAGTTCTAATGCAGAGCCAGCACAGACACTAGGCTATTACGACGATTTTGGGGTATTAGCAGTACCCAGTGTTCCCATTGTTTGTTGGTGTTTTAGGGTCCTTCAACTACAAAGATCATTAGAGCCCCGTCCACAGTGTAGTTCTGATGCAGGGACTGCACAGACACTACACTAATGCGACGATTTTTGGATACTAGCGGTACCTAGTTTTCCCAAGCCGATACCCATGTCAGTACTAGCTGGGGTTGCGCTGCTTTACTTCAGTGATCAGACGAGAACTGGTGTGTCCAACGCAATTCGCCGCTCCCTACCAGTGTTCCCAAGAGGTTACCCATGCTAGTACAGTACTATCTAGGGTTGCGTTGTTTAACTTCAGTGATCAGACGTGAACTGGAGTGTCTAACGCAATACAGCAACTCCCTGATCCTATAGGCCCCAGCCTGGGCATTTTTCCCATTACATAAGATAATGCTTTTTTAGAATCCTAATAATTCACATTACATCATTATCATATCACTAAGGCAGAACCTTTAATAGTTTTAATAACTTAACAGAAATAAACTTGAAGACGGTAATAAATCTTAAATAAGCATTTTTAACAAAGGATCACTCAGATTCGACAACATGCTGCTTTTAAATCTACTCAGACATTTATCCTAGGGTGAAATCAAGTATTTTTAAACACTTTTGTTTTTTATCTGGAAACATTGTTCAAGAGCTTTCAACAACTGAAAATTTACTTCTCAGTTAACGACTTTAAGCCCCATGTAGTTTCAAACAACAAAACCCCGTCATCGAATGTGGTAGCATAGAAATTTGTGAACCTTTACCAGTTTTAATATCTACTGTCTCCAGTGTACCGACCGGCGGTCCACCAATCTCTTTCTCCCCTCCAACAACGTACAGAATTGGATCTGTAAAATAAACAGGTTACATTTACGATTGAGACTAGTAAAAGCAGCGTCATGTTAACAGCATTACGGTTGATTGATTGATTTGTTGGTGTTTTAGGGCCCCTTCAATTACAATGGTCATTAGAGGCCCCGTCCACTGCGTAGTTCTAATGCAGAGTCTGCACAGCCACTATGCTCCTACGACGAATTTTTGGGTACTCGCGGCACTCAATGCTCCCCAGCGGCCAGCCATATCACTACTAACTGGGGTTGCGTTGCTTAACTTCAGTGATCACACGAGAACTGGTGTGTCCAACGCAATACAGTTGTTGCTTGTTAATGTTTTAGGGCCCTTCAACTACAAGGTCATTAGAGCCCCGTCCACTGCATAGTTCTAATGCAGAGACTGCACAGACACTAAACTAATGCGACGATTTTTAGGTATTAGCAGTTCCCAGTTTTCCCAAGCGGCCACCCATGTCAGTACTAGACGGGGTTGCGTTGCTTCACTTCAGTGATCAGGCGAGAACTGGTGTATCCAACGCAATACGGTCACTCCCAAAGCGTTATGCGCCCCTGAGCAAAGCAGTGTGCTAAAGCCCCTACGACAATGCTCACGTGACATGATATGAATGGTCACATGACATTCACACAGATTAGCATGGAAATCTAGGGCAAGTGCCCAGCCAGCCCCTGCGTTAAGACGGCACTGAGTAAAAGCAATCAGGGATTTCTGCCATTTCTTGTTCATCCGCATGATACAACAAGTCGGAATTGGAAAGGGAGCGGCGAATAGCGTTGGACACACCAGTTCTCGTCTGATCACTGAAGTTAGGCAGCGCAACCCCAGCTAGTACTGACATGGGTGGCCACTTGGGAAAACTGGGTATTGCTAATACCCAAGAATCGTCGCATTAGTGTAGTGTTTGTGCAGTCTCTGCATAAGAACTATGCTGTGGACGGGGCTCTAATGACCTTTTAGTTGAAGGGCCCTAAAACACCAACAAACAAACAACAACGGAAGTGAAAAGCATACCTCTGTACACAGCTTTCGTATGACATCGCCGGCACTTTAAATTTATCCAATGTTTCCAAGTTCCTGTTTTAGCACAGCGACAAATCACACTAGCTACCACTCTCAAACCATGATTTGGTTGAACTTCGACACCTCCAACAAAATACAGTTTGTCTTTAATATTTATCAAGTCTCCAAAGGCACGAGGCAAAGTCAACTGTTTCTCCGTTCTCCACCTAAGGTGAAAAATAATAAATCCGTGAGTCTCTAAGTAATAATAATTATTAATTAATACGCTCTAAAATAAACAACTACGAAATTAATAGTCACATTTTTTTAGCGACATCAAACACTTCAACTTCATCAGTGAGTTTATTTGCAACTCCGTTTCTAGAATCGCATAATCCTCCACAAACCCATATATTATTCTTGACAACCGCCACTCCTGCACCAGCTCTTGGAGCACTCATCGATGGTGCTTCTTCCCACGTTCCAGTTTTAGGCTCGTAGTATTCGACCGAATTCAGAATTCTGATCATGTCATTACAGAGGACAAAAGACTATTTTACATAAAGTGCTCTCGCTACACATTCAAGAAATAAATATGTACTTTGGAAATCATACTTGTCTCCAACCTGTCCACCGATTGCATAGATTCGCTGTCCCACACGGACCAGAGCATGTAGACGCCTGGCCTGTTTCATATCTGCTAGCTTGGTCCATGCCAGTTTTTGAGGACATAGGTACCACACCGATGATAACGCTGCTCCTCCAGGCATACAAGGATTGCAGCCACCTAAATCAATTATTACCTTTAAGATTATTTCATTTTCAAAAAATTAGCACCGCAACCGGCTTCAGCACTGGTGACGGCCTTGTGCGAAGAAGATAGTTACATGCGGAAATCTCTGCATTATCACCTAGTGGCCCTTGTAAGCAATTTTAAATGCAGTGTGCTGCTACCCACCAGTAACAAATATAGCAGAGCCCATGGTGCATGCTGCAGCATCATAACGTGGTTCAAGTAATTTCCCTGCCTCCATCCATGTATTTCCGTCAAAAGCAAATATTTTCATCGCTAAAAATATCGTTCACATCTTATTAATAAAAACTAACAAGTAGGCAATGTTAAAAATCCGATATTTTTTTTTACATAATATGCATACCAATCTCAGAGTTTGGAAAGACTAATGGAGACGTAATTCCGCCAAAGCAAGCTATGAAACTCCTATCGTTGAACACCACAAGTGAATTCTGTCGCTGCATGGACTCCACCCAAGATCCAGATAACTCAGGGTGCTAATTTTCACAGAAGAAATAAAATACTTGTTACAACAAAGCACTATCAAGATAAACTTATTAATTACCTGTAAAGGAGTGGTGGGATGACTGAAATAATCGGATGTCATCAGAGTTTTATTGGTCATTCCATCGCTGAATATTCTTTGGCCGGGACAAAGTTCACTATCTTGTTTAAATACGCCGATATCTCCAAAAGATAAAACTGAGTCGATCTCTGTTGGTGATGGCAATGGAATATCGCTCTCAGTGGAGTCTGATAAATGAATGGAAGCAGTATCTTGTACAATACTGGCAGAATCCTGAATAACACTGGAAGATTCTTGTACAACTTTGGTTGAAGGGCATAAATATTTCTCCTCAAAATATCTTTGAAATACGTTCTCATCAAGTCCAGGGAGCTTTGACGAACTCCCACAGATGTTCATCGACTTAGTATTCTTTATTCTTTGTGATTTGGGCAAATTTTGAGTTAATTCAGAATGTACTATTGCCTTGGAATCCATTTTATTTACAAATTGCACAGTGTTTTTTTGTGCACTAGGATCTACTTCTTCCGTCTCTTCTTCACTAACTGTATACTCACTTTCTGTTGTCCATTCCTCACTGTCGTCGCTTACATTAGGATTAGAAGTATCCTGGTAAAATAAATTAAGAGTAAAAACTGGATTTTCCCCCCCCCCCTTAGAATGTTCACTTCAACCATAAAAGAAATTCACAAACCTCATAAAATGTTACTGATCTTTTCGGGGTTTTAGCGCTACTAGATTTGTTTCCCATACTATCGTCCTATTAAACTTGGCTGTAATTAAATATTATATACGAGATATATTGTCCTTCAAATTATTAATAACTTAATGACAGTTAATAATAACAACAACAATTGTTTAATAATTTACTTACTTCGTATGCTTGTGAATTTTGCAGATAAAAACAATTCGATTTCCAATTTGGAACCTGTGTGCCTTCTATTTTTCGAAACAGGCATTTTAGAACACATGCACGTGCGCACGAGCAAGAAAAAATGGCGGCCCAGCTGATGTTGTTTAAATAAAGAGCATTACGCACAAGTTTTAAAATGCTCAGTCTATAAAACTGACGCCGTCGTCTACTTGTGTTATCTACTTTATACTATAACTTACGTGAAACTTTGTTTACATTCTCTTCCCACATAAAATATGATCATATAATTTATATTAAATGTGATACATCTACCGTATAAAAAATTCCAAATTGTTACGAAAAAAATGACGTCTCTTTTATTGCTTGATAAGTTGCGAGAAGAAATTCTTCACGATAGAGGTCAATAATATAAAGCACTGACAAAAATTGCTTCATTTTAAAAGTTAGACCATTCTTATTCTGATCTAAACTGTCATTTCAAGTTATATCAATAGTCGGTATCGTTTGTTGTTTCAAAGGAACTCTCTGACATCCTTGATATCTACAATACACTTTTAAGAATGATAGTCTGTAAAAAAGCAATGGCATTATTAATCTTCATGACATTTTCTTTAGGTAAGTAAAATTCAATTTACTATTCATAAAGCCGTAAATGCAAACTGTAGATCAATCATTTCCTCTTCTTCTCTTTTTTTTTTTTAAAAAAAAAAGATTATGTCCAGTCACAGTGTTGTTATTTTGAAGACGACACATGTGGATGGACAACAAGTGAATGGAAATGGTCAAAAGATTGCGTGCCAGACATCAGTAAGACACCAACTTTCAAAGAAGGTACATATAAATAATTTCAAAATTGAACACTTTCAATATAACATACTCAGACATATTACGTTTTGTTGTATCAGATGGCAATTTCATCGCATTGGAAAATCAAGATGGAAGCTTATACACAACTGAAATTCTTGTGAATTTAACAGCAGGATTTCAATTCCAGTATTTTTATTACAGCGATGTGAGTGGCGGAAGTTATATGATGTCGATTTATTTTGTACGTAATATATCCGAAAGTGATTCTTCCCTTATGGAAATTGTGCGTGCTAATAATACAACTGTACCAAAATGGGAAACGGCTTTCATTAATTGTTCTCAGCATCTAAAATGTTGTGAAAATGAAACGTGTCAGGGTCAGGTAAGGACCAAAAACAAATAATCTAGAAAAATAAATAAATATAAACAAACTTATTTGTCTTTTAACCCCAATAATACTCTAGGTTCAGTTCCAGGCTGTATTGAGCAAAAACTCATTCATAATTATAGATAATTTTGAAGTCGTCGATCAATGTGGTAAGTTGTCCATTTGCTTCATTTTCCCCACCCTACTCAATTCATCAAGCATTAACCATTCATTGTAATTAAAATTACTGCAAATTTCGGATTTGATTTTAAGTATAACTTACTCCTGTTTTGTTATAGATTCGTCCCTGAAGCCTGTAGCAACCTCTCCAAGTTCAAAATTATGTAATGAACTCACAACACAGTTACCTACACCAACCAGTACTTCAAATGTTGAAGTCAGGACACCAACAAGTACTACAGGTGGTGATGAAGTCTCTACACCAACAAATACTTCAGGTGGTGATGAAGTCGCTACACCAACAAGTACTACAAGTGGTGATGAAGTCAGGACACCCACGAGTACTACAGGTGGTGAAGAAGTCTCTACACCAACAAAAACTTCAGGTGGTGATGAAGTCTCGACACCAACAAAAACTTCAGGTAGTGATGAAGTCTCCACACCAACAAGTACTACAGGTGGTGATGAAGTCTCGACACCAACAACAAATACTTCAAATTCAGATGATGATAAGTCCGATATTACTTTTATATTGGTATGCGTGACACTAGCGATTATATCTGTAATTTTAATTATAGTTATAGCCATAGGTATTTATGTGTATATAAGGGTCCCAAACACGAAAGATGGGAGGCCCATTGACGAAAATTTTGGCAAATATTCACCGAGTAACGATCCACATATGTATCACATGAATTCTTAATGTCTCTAAGAACAAGAAAACTTCAAAAAAGTTTAAAAGGCAATTTAAAACCATTTTGCTTTTAAACGCCAGAATGACATTTATTGTCTTTTAATTTAATATCTCTGCGACCTTCACTATCAACATCTTTCAAGTCATCTGAATTGTCGATAACTTGATTTATATCCATCTTTATCACTTTTGGGAATTCATCCGTCAGAGTGTGAGGAGGATCAGTGACTCCTTTAAAAATATCTAAATTGCTACCGATAGTATGATTTATATCCGTCTTTATCAATTTTTGGGATTCATTCTCAGTAATGTGAACATCATTGCTTGCATTTGAACAATGCCAATTCTCAGTCTCTTTACATTTCCTTTTAACTTTACCTTTGGTTTCATTTTTGATAGTCGTTTTCTGTAAAACAATAGTCCATTCAATTATTTTTGCAGTCCTATTCTTCTCATCATTAGCTGCTAAAAATGTTGGATCATTATTATGTGTATAATCTAATATTTGTACATCCAGGAGTTTACAGAGAAAACTTATAACGTAGTCGACGTACGAGTGAATTATCAGATCTGCTTTGTTATCCTAAAAAATGCAAATATATTTTTCTTATTAGTATAATCTATATATTTCAAAATAAAACTATTATACACGCGATATTTTAATAACTTACATGCTTTGTTGGTTGTAAATTACATATGACAAGTTTTCCCTTGTTTTCTTTCACCCGCAATGGTAAATTTCCACTAGGAATTATTTGTAGAGTCGAACCCAGGCACAAACTTAAGTCAGCCGCCCTTGAAAATATAAATATTACTGCTGTCGATTTTTATTTACTGACATGTGTTGCTTTTAATCTCGTAACCGTAATTTATTACTTGGAATGTTGATCAGCCAGCTCCAAATCTTTATAAGGCAACTCATGTTCCCAATCCAAAATATTGTCACACAATTTACCCCGACAGGATCGGCCACCAGATTTCTTAGCAGGACATGGTTTATTTAAACACTTTTGACCAACTGTTGGCACTGCATTTCCTCTAACAAACTGTCTATACGATAGCAATATGTCAATATATGTCGTTAACATACCGAAGTCGAAATTGGATATACAGTATATAGTCAGTCACCTCTCACACCGATCACACTGCTCAATAAACATGTTCCCATGTAGTTCAGACAAACAAGAACGAGGATAGCCAGATTTTAAATGTAGCCCATCCACATTTTGTGAGATAATGTAATGAATAAAGCCTCTTTTCTGCAAGGCCACCAAGGCCATATGAGTCAATGTGGGTTTAGCAGAATCAAATGATATATTAATATTCGGTTTTTCACCTTTACTTTCTAACGTCCAAACCCCGTTTGGTCCTCTGAAATATATCAATTGCTTATTTAACAGATAATCAACATCAAACACTTTTTAAAATAATATATCGCAGAGTTTTAACCTAAAATCTGGAATGCCAGCGGTTGTACTGATGCCAGCACCGGTATGGACGACCACATGCTTTGACGTTTTGATCCAATCGGCCAACTGTTGGACTTTGTTGAGTACAGTCTCCTCAACATCGAAAATCTGTTAACAAATTAAACCTACTTTTAAAATATGAAACGACTTTGAAACTTCTTTACAAATGCAATATACTTCTGTCGATAACCTTTCTGTCAAGTAGAGACAACATGGCGAGAAACATTCGATGCCTGGTCAATAAATATAGCAAAAAAAACTCGTTACCTCCGGAAGACCGCATTTTCCTTTATTGTCATACGGCGAAAGTCCATCCGCATAATTAGAAGACATTTTTAAGAATAAATACCGCAGTTTTGTTTTTTTGAGCTCGAAATTTCGGAAGACTTGAAATGTCTTTTTCTTCTTCTTGTACAGACGAATTTCTTCTCTCGAACTTGGCTCCTATTGGCTACTCTCGATTGCCAAAGAATTCACGAACTTTTATCCTAATCGTTATGTTAAACTATTAATTATAAGATTTTGATGCATAGTAACATTAATATAATTTATTATTAAAATTAATTAGAAGTATTTTAACGCTGTATTAATGAATTGAAGTCGGTTGTATAGTTGGGTTCGAGAGTATCCGGGGTTATCAATATCAGTCGGTTAGCAGCTCCATCTTGGAAGCAAATCAGTTTGGGAAGGAAGAAATGGCTCTCTTCTTGTCCGTTCGCTTGGTTTCATCTGTATCTCGCCAGCTACCAAAAAAGTTTCCTAAGGTAATTGGTATCGCTAACTTAAGAATTTCTGATCATGATGTGATTCTTTTCTTGCATTATTTTTTGATGTTTGTTAGGAATAAACTTCGATACTGAATGCCGGCTGCACATTTTAGGGCGGCCATGTTTTTCGTGGCAGACGAGATATTAATAAATTTCGTCCTGTGGGTTGTTAATATTTAAATATTCCATATCGTTTGAAACAGCGCAATTCTAGAATGACCTCCGGTTCACACCGACGCAAATTGCAATTGATTTGGTGGTTTTCATAAAGGCGATGCTTAAATTTCCCCGTGATGCATGGAAAGTTCATTGGAATGTCCTTGATAATTTGCAAATGGCTTCCTGTGGTCGGTCTTCGTATCATAAGATTAACAGCAACAATGCGTTTAAAAAATAAATATCGAAGCAAATCTTCGAATATGTAGTATAATATTTGAAGCCATGGACTTGTGTCGATAGTCTTTTTCATCTTAAATAAAATTAACTTGGAGATTACGTGTTTTTCATATACACGTATACTACAGATGGAATGCTATTCTTAGATTTGCTATAACAGAATAATTATCATACACCGAATTTTAACTTGTCCCTGTTCTTTAGGTAGCTAATAAGGCGTTAGGTGCAGGATTTGTAGCATCGAAAAAGTTCTCAACTACCAGTCATGTTCAAGCAAGTGGTAGGTAGAGAAGGAAAGCAATTTTTTTTATAACTTATCTGGTTATATCACTCTTAATGAGTTTCGTCACTTCTCAGGATCGTCTCCTGAGGTCTCATCTATTTTGGAGGAGCGTATTCTCGGAGCTGCCCCGAAAACCGATCTGGAAGAGACTGGCAGAGTACTGTCCATCGGAGACGGTATCGCCCGTGTATATGGCCTGAAAAACATTCAAGCAGAGGAGATGGTTGAATTCTCCAGTGGATTAAAAGTAAATTGACACGTTCTGACCCTTCATGTTGACGATGCCGTCTAAGGCACGATGTACAATTAACCATTTACGAAAATTTAGGGCATGGCACTTAACTTGGAACCTGATAACGTTGGTGTTGTAGTATTCGGTAATGATAAGTTAATCAAGGAAGGTGATGTTGTCAAACGAACGGGAGCCATCGTAGATGTGCCTGTAGGAGATGAGCTGTTGGGTCGCGTTGTAGATGCCTTAGGAAATCCTATTGACGGAAAGGTACGCATTACTTTACTAATTAAACCACAATCGACTCGATTCACTTCTGTAAGCTGATAAACGCTAACTTTTCGTCGAGCAGGGTAGTTTCAAGGGTGGTCGCCGTGCCCGTGTGGGAGTGAAAGCTCCTGGCATCATTCCACGTATTTCTGTACGAGAACCAATGCAAACCGGAATTAAAGCTGTCGATAGTTTAGTCCCAATTGGTCGTGGACAGCGAGAGCTTATTATTGGGGACAGGCAGACTGGGTATATACATTTAATCTCCTGTAAGATATCCAGCAGTGAGATTAAGTCTCACAATTAACTGTTGTGCTGTTTTCTTGTAGCAAAACTGCTGTTGCTATCGATACTATTATTAATCAGAAGCGGTTTAATGATGGTGCTGATGAGAAGAAGAAATTGTATTGCATTTATGTGGCCATTGGTCAGAAAAGAAGTACTGTAGCACAACTTGTAAAGCGGCTTACGGATGCTGGTCAGTTTTGAAGCTTTACTTGATTGTTATTTTAACTGTTCCCC
>JAAFCE010004287.1:1384614-1395886 GCA_013389805.1 Trigoniulus corallinus | reverse complement strand
ACATGGGTGGTCGCTCGGGAAAGCTGGGTACTGCTAATACCCAATAATCGTCGCATTAGTGTAGTGTCTGTGCAGTATATGCATTAGAACTACACTGTGGACGGGGCTCTAATGACCTTTGTAGTTGAAGGACCCTAAAACACCAACAAACAACAACGACTCTCCGCCTGTGATCTTTGCCAACCACTGTTTGGTCTCCAGTGACCCAGGTCTCTTGTCCAAAATACAAGTGAGCTCATTACGGGTTCCAATACCATGTCAATCTACCCTCCCTTATTTATTATTATCATTGAAATTTGAGATTAATTCATAATTTATGTGTTACTCACTTCAGAAACGCAAGCTCTTATTGAATTCACAATCGTCTCAAGTTTTTTCATATTAAATTCTTCGTGTTGTTGCAAGTGGTGCAACTCCTTAGAAAATTCGTGCTGCTTTCCTTGAAATATACTCGAATCTACAACGAAAGAAAAAGATTCTTAACAATCACACGTAGGGAAGAAGCAAAGCAACTCCTAACCCCTATAGCCGTCTATCGCAGGGGTCGTCGGGTGCCCATCTCGTCCCTCTGAATGGAAAAAAAGGGTCATCTACTGGACGGTGCTTCTCTGCAGCCAGCTGTCGACCAAAGCTGCAACCCCTATTCTTATTGATCGCCGGTCTACTGTTCGGTGGGACACTCCACCGACACAACGGGCTGGGGGAGGGAGGCGCGAGCTCCTACGCCTGGAAAATTTTGTCGCATCTGACCACGGGACCTCGGTTTTACTTCTCATTCTCATTCGAGCCTTTCTCTCTCGCGCCCGAAAGAAGCCGACCCACCTCGGTCCAGTATCGAACCTATTGTTGTTGTTTGTTGGTGTTTTAGGGCCCTTCAACTACAAGGTCATTAGAGCCCCGTCAACAGCATAGTTCTTATACAGAGACTGCACAGTCACTACAGTAATGCGACGATTTTGGGGTATTAGCAGTACCCAGTTTTCCCGAGCGGCCACCCATGTCAGTACTAGCTGGGGTTGCGCTGCTTAACTTCAGTGATCAGAAGAGAAATGGTGTGCCCAACGCAATTCGCCGCTCCCCGTTGCATAGTAGAGAGGGCTCATTGACGTGCTAATGCCATCGTACACCACACAGGACCTCAAGTTTTACTTCTCACCCAAAGGAAGGCGAACTCGGGGCTTTTCACGCTCTCTCTCTCTCTGTCTCTTGCCTGAAAAAAACCAACCTACCTCGAACCTGGAACCACTAGTGCCGCAAATCTAGGCAGGAAATTGAACTCGGGAGCGACTGTATTGCGTTGGACACACCAGTTCTCGTGAGATCACTGAAGTTAAGCAGTGCAAGCCCACGTTAGTACCAACCTGGGTGGTTGGTAAAGAACGTTGGGTGCTGCAAAGTTCCCATCTCCTATGTCCACTACCTACCTCCTCATCTCCCGCGAGCAGCCTCCTGAGGGTTCATCCTGTTATGGCTGCTTGGCTAACTCCCCAACCCATTAAATGAATCCGGAATCCAGAACTATGCAGGGGACGGGGCTCTAATGACCATTGTATTTGAAATACCAACGAAACGAAAAGGAATTAAACTCAGATTCACCACCACACCAAGTGAAACCCCTTCCCCTCAATCTTTATCATCATCATCATCATCCCCTGAATGGATGTTATCATGAAATTAGTTAAGTACCTACTTCATAACTTACCTTTAACGCAGTATTTTGTCAGCCCAATATCACCTCCGAATATTTTAATTTGTTCTCCAACAAATAATATCGATTCTGCTAAATGAACAGGAAAATAGGATGGAATCATTCGACCCCGCAAACAAAATTTTAAATTTGGTGATGTTTCCTTTCCTTGAATTTCTTCTTGTATGCTTGCAAAATCACTCTTTAAAAAAAAAACAAAGAACAAAATTCGAGTTTTTTTTTTCGGTCAGTACAAATGATACCATTTGAATTTCTTCCTAATGTGGGACAGTCCCATATAAGAAGCTTTTCGGGAGCGGCGAGTTGCGTTGGACACACCAGTTCTCGTCTGATCACTGAAGTTAAGCAACGCAAGCCCAGTTAGTACTGACATGGGTGGTCGCTCGGGAAAGCTGGGTACTGCTAATACCCAATAATCGTCGCATTAGTGTAGTGTCTGTGCAGTCTATGCATTAGAACTATACAGTGGACGGGTATCTAATGACCTCGTAGTTGACGGGACCTTAAACACCAACAAACAAACAAAAAAAAAGAAGCTTTTCTTTAAAGAAAATGAAATGCTTGACCAGTGTTTTCCAAACGTTTTTGGCTATGCCCCACCAAAGCTCCTCTAAAATCCTGATGCTCCCCCCCCCCTCCCAAATGATGTCATATAGATATTTTTTCTTATTATTCAAAAAAGTGATGCCAACTTCAATGTCATTAGAGCCCCGTCCACTGCATAGTTCTAGTGCAGAGGCTGCACAGACATTACACTACTGGGACGCTTATTGGGTATTAGCAGTACCCAGCTTTCCCAAGCAGCAACCCATGTCATTACTAGCTGGGGTTGCGTTGCTTAACTTCAGTGATCAGACGAAAGAACTGGTGTGTCCAACGTAATAAGCCGTTCCCCCACGTTGGAAACCACTAGTCTATACAATTGATGTCCCCATATGGGACCGCCCCGTATGAGAATTCTCTAAAAATTTAAATAATTATGTTTAAAAAAATTACCAAATCACCATCTAAAGTTTGATTAGACGTTTCTGAGACGATAGTAGCTCCATTCTCTTCATGAACTTTCTTGAATTCTTGTACAAAAAATTCCTCGTATGGATCCATCAACATTCCGTACAGAAGCCAAGAGGAGAGTTGATTAAGCATCACTCCATGACAAGCATCTTGAAGTCTGCAATCGGATATGTTACATAATTACGGGCAGAGGAAAAAAAACCCAAAAGAGATTGAAGGTGTTGATAATGACAAAGAAGAGAGGGCGAGAAAGATTTAAGACAATCACAGTGCAACATTAAAGGAAATTACTTTTTCATCGCCGATTGAACAACTGGCATTCCTGACATGCTGTGCCTGTGTATTACATCAAGGATATTGCAACCGTGAACCTAAAAATTAACATAGCCACAACAACAAAAAAAAAATACTGACAAGCACATCTTTAAAGCATTTGACGACACCACATAACACACACAGTGTAGTAATGTTATCATCATCCTAAATGCACAATGGTGAAATATAGTGTGGTGGTTGAACTGACAAAAGGAGTAAGTAAAAACTACTTTCTCAAATTTGTAACTTAGTAGACATGGTGGTAACTTTAGAGCTTCAAAGTTATATCTTTCAATTTGATTTATTGGGCAAACAGAAAAACACACACACCACATGGTAGTGGCCGAATAACTCTCCAACCAACATCATCATCTCGCGGTCAAGGAATACGCTCGGCCACCACCTGGACGAGAGCTAGGCAAGTCTCGAGGAGGATCACAGACTCGACACAGTTTTAGACTGAAAATTCCTTGCAAAAAAAAAAGTTCTCAAAATAAGTCCGCTGACGTGCCTGGCTCATTGGCAGTGACTAATGAGATCGTAGTCTTAGGTTCGAGTTCTGGCCGACGTCCGTTATCAGGTTTGTTTTGTTGTTGTTTCACTGGCGTTTTAGGGCCCTTCAACTACAAGGTCATTAGAGCCTCGTCCACTGCGTTGTTCCAATGCAGAGACTGCACAGACACTACACTAATGTAACGATTTTTGGGTTTTAGCGGTACCTAGTTTTCCCAAGCGGCCACCCATGTTAGTACTAGCTGGGGTTGTGTTTCTTAACGCCAGTGATCAGACGGGAACTGGTGTTTCCACAGCAATAAGCTGCTCCCCCCCCCCTTATCAGTTGAAGGATAAAAGAAGCACCTTCAAGGGGTATAACAAGTAAAACGTTGTCTTACCCTGTGGTGTGTAATCCCCGCACTCAACTGCGTGGAAAAAAACTTTTCTACGCGGGAACGATGAGCCCTGTTTACACAGGAACCCTGTCTGCTCTCTCTCCCCCTCTCTGGTGTCGGTAAGTTACTTTCAACAGTAGAGGGACACTAGCGTTTAAATAAACTAGCTTTTGAATGATCCCTGAAGGCGTAAAAAGGAGAGTTGGTAATTACAATGTAATTCCAACATTGTAGCAAGTAATATCAAAATTTCAGGCAAGAATTTAGATTTATTTTCTCATCCGTGACGATTATGTTTGTGATTTGTTGCGAGTGTCAAAATTTACTGTACGTGTGTGTGTGCAATGGACAGAAATAATCCTAAAATAGTAAACTTACCTGTTTTTCCATTACCTCTTTAACTAACTGCCATAGAGAAAGAAGCCACCGGTACTATATAGACGAGGTAATGTTAAACCAAAATAGGAGAGACTGACAATATACTGAGAATTTGACAAAGCAGAAGCATAAACGTTGCATACTTACTTCATGTAATTCTGCTTGAATAAACGATAAATTCACCTGAGGAACATATTTCAAGACGTCTTCTTCAAGTTTTAGCAATGCTTTAGTATAAGGCTGTAAGACGTTGCGTAGTCCATAGACAAAAGCTCGAATATATAAGCTTTTAACTTCGCGTGATCCTTGGCGGTAATCACCCAAATAAAAATTCTCATTTTAAGTCATTTAAAGTCAACTTTTGGTTAAAAGAATCGTTAATTCATACCAACCTAATTCATTATTCGACAAATGGGATGAGGAATTGATTGACTTTTTGATGTGAAAATATGCGGTGCCTAACTTGCATAAACTGTTTAATATTTCTGCCTCGCACGGATGACTATAAGCCAAGGTGCCCAATAACTTTAAAGACATATATATATATATACACAAATAATTAATTTTAAATGTCAATTATAAATAAATTGAAGAATACAGGACTTATTTTTAAAAGAAGAAATAATAATTCCAAATGCAGTGAATGGAACATGGTGTTCTTTTACCTGTATGTTTTCATCTTGCGTTAGGACGAAAATATCGCCAGGTATCCCACTTAATGCCAATAAAAGCTCGTGTAGCATTGCTAAATTAACACATTTATATAATATTAATAAAACTTCCTCTTCTTCTTTTCGATGAAAATAAAACTGAAAATGTCACCACTATCAAGACCGCGAGTAGAAAAAGAATTCTAAAATGACCGCTTCGAATTCTAAAGCGAGATTCTCAATGCATTGTCTAGCGAGTACTGCCATCTAGCGGACGGTCTGAAAAGTACGTTCGGACGATGAAAAATTTTTAGTCTTATTAGCTGGACTTAGGTTTCAATGAACGAGAGGTAACCTGTCATGTTTTTATTTTGTTGTATTTGTCGATTAATTTTGTATGAATATATACGAATATTTGAAACCGTCTACTAATTTAAGGTTCATATAAGTATGTCGACGTTTTACTTTGCGCCAATGGAACAAACCAACATTCTATTTTAGCAAAATAGAATTCTCCATGTTTGGATTGGCGTATCGTGACACAATCCATATTTTTGTTGTTTTGTTACAGATTTGTGATTGTAATTCAACTAAGATGTTAAGTGAAAAGGAGAAAAACGGAATTCGAGAAATTCTGAAAAAACTGTCTGAACGAGATATTAAAAGTTTAGCAGGGACCGTTACGAATCACATGTTGTATTTAGAATCGAATGATGGTATGTATGGAAATTTTTTGTTGTTGTTGTTGTTTTCATTTTGTGTGGTATCAAACGTTGCACATTATAAAATGCCTTCGTTTAACATTTTTTTCAGAAGCTTATAATGCAATTTTAGCATACGCAAATACTGCCATTGATGTACTCCGAAGACAAAAAGTCAAAAAAGAGTATATTTTTCAATATTTGCATCAATGTGGATGTAACAACATTTCACCTCAATCAGATAAAATGGGTATTGTAAGAGCGGCATTACATTTTTGGGGATCAACTAACGTCCAAGCTCTGGAATACGAAACGATGGTAAGTTGTAACCTTTTTTTTATATAGTTTTATATCTATATGATATCTATTATTCAGCTGAATAGTCATCAAATTTCCCATTCAGGAAGATGACACAATGGTGTGTGAAGATTTGCCACAACTTGCTGCTGTTTCGTCGCCTGCTCTTCAGCAAACTATTACTTTACAAAATACTGAACCACTGTCCAGTGTTGTGAGCGATAATAATGACGCAGGGCAAGAAGTTCACGAAATGGCCAAACAGTTTATTAGATGGTTTTATCCAATGTTGAATAATGGACATGTTGCTAACATCGATGCTGCTGACAACTTTGGACCTCATCATTTTTGGCGAGATTGTAAACTCAAAGTTTGTACACCTCATTACGAAAATCTTGTAGAAGGTAATAACACAGTAGCACAGAAACTCTTAGCATTAATAGGGCAACATCAACTTTATTTCAACCCTTTAGATGAGCTTCAAGGAATAAAATGTTCCTTGGAGCCACACGGTCTCGTTCTCATATTGGTTGGAGGAGGACTACACCGAGGCGATTTGTGCATAGGATTATACGAACAAACATTTGGCCTTATCCGTGATCCAGCAACGGGTAATAATTGGAAAATTAAATTTACTGAATTAAGATTGATTGGAAAGGATTTAGATATATGCCCTCTAGAAGATAACGATGTCCAATTTGCTCTGGAATATTCTTAACACCGAGAAATTCATCTCAGCATTTTGATATAGTAGGGGTTTTTTTTCTTTTCCTCTTTTGAGATTTATTTCTCAACTTGTAGGCTTTGCTGACCCTTTAGTAGAGATTATCAAACGGAAATGTAGCTTAGAGACAAAACTTTTCCTGCTGCTTTATGCAACTTATTAAGCCACCACAGCAACAAGACTTTTCTTTTTTTGCTATGAAATCTGCGTGGGGGACGAGAGTCAGTTCTGAACTCTTTAGTAACACTAAGCTTCGTGGTAGACATAATCTCTCATTAGTTTCAGTATGTTCGTTGGTTAGGAT
The DNA here is from genome assembly GCA_013389805.1 of Trigoniulus corallinus. Lineage (NCBI taxonomy): Eukaryota > Metazoa > Arthropoda > Diplopoda > Spirobolida > Trigoniulidae > Trigoniulus > Trigoniulus corallinus. The sequence goes on along the minus strand of JAAFCE010004287.1, from coordinate 1,388,905 downwards.
GCAAGCAGAGAACCAACAGTCAGGAAGTAGTAATAAAAAGGTGCCTAGAGACCATCCATTATCAGTAGTTTTGATAAACTACTTTATCAGAATTTCTGTTGTCTAAATGAGACGACAAATTCCACATTCTTTAATGTAATTTTCCGAGCAGGTAGCCACGAAAATGGCAGAAGTTAGGGGCTGAGAGCTCAATTACAATCCTGTAACTTATTCTCTTTTTTTTCAGCCTAAGAAACGCCAATAATTTAAGGAATAACTTTAAATTAATTAAGGAGAAAAATTTAATAACTAGAGACGAAATTGCATTGCATAATTTATTCTATTTCTCAAACATTTTCAGAACTAAAAGGATAACTTACAACCAATGAGAATGCTAGAAATCATTTTTTGGCATTTTAGAGCGTGTGAGAGACAAGAGGGAGAGACACAGAGACAGACAGACGGGGGAAGAGAGAATCAGGCAGAGAGAGAGAGAGACAGACCCGGGAAGAGGGAGAGTTACGCAGAGGAAGGGGAACAAATGGGGAAACAGAGGGCGAGAGACAGACACGGGGGAAGAGGGAGAGTCGTGTAGAGGAGGGGGAAGAGACAGACACAGGGGAAAGGGGAGAACGACAGACAAGAAATGGGACAATTGAGGGGGGTTAGAATCAAAACGAATTCTTCATTTTTGACAAAATTGAGATGGCAGCATATGCGAAAATACCACACTTCAAGCTATCATTTTCACAATTTTGGACCCTAAAATTTCCAAAACAATCACATTTTGCATACATGCTGGCAAAACTCCAGAACGTTTTTAGCGATTATCTCAGAATGAGTTTTTGGGAGAATTCCTGTTTTGATTCTAACCCCCTCAATTAATTCACTTAAAACTTCTTTTCAGAGTATTTGCAAGTAGATAGCACACCAAGAGAGAAAAAAACTTAGTAAATTTAACTAATTTTGAAATCGTTATTATATCTTAGAGCTGAGTAGCATCAGCAAGCCTTAATGTGCTAACATCACTATTCTGCACCCACCTATACACACACAGCTGCTACTGCTGCATCTTCATAATTAGAAAAAAAAAGACTTAAAAGTAATATTTTTTTATAAAATTAAAAGTGGCTTATTGAAATAAGTTAGTGCAGCAATGGGGAGGGAGGAATGGAGACCGAGAACCCTTCTCCACACAGTATTCATTCACAAATTTGCCTTTTAATGGCTGGCCACATTGAAATTGTGTTTTTCGTGCGGGGGATTTTTTCATAAATAAAACAGCAAAAGCTAGTCGTAGTCTGATAACATTAAAACTGAAATTCAAAAATTGTTTCATGTATTAGAGGAAAAATAAATAAATAATAGATTAGCTTAGTAGAAAGATAGTACCGTAGTAATAAAAGGGACCATGCACACAAAAATGCAAAGCTGCATTTTGTTTGTTTTTTGAACAACAACAACAGTGTTCCTTCAACTAATATATACTTTAAAAAAATTTTCAGTTTTCTTGCTACTAAAATTATTACCTTTTATTTTTTAAATTGTGGTGATAATTATCCAATATTATTTTGTAGAAGAAAGATTAATATTAGGTTGTGCCTTTTTTTTTTACTGTGTGTGATATTTTTACTTTTTTCTTTGTAAATGTTATATATCCAAAATATTACCCCTTTTTTCGTTGTTGCTGCTACTGTTGTTGTTTTTAGTATTATTATTACAATTTTTAATTTCAAAAGACCAGACTATGATGTTGATTAATTCCAAATTAGTTAGTTTCTTTTTAAAAAATTCAGTTTGTTGAAGACAAAAAAGAGAGGAAAAAAGGAGGGTGTGATAGAGAGAGTGAGTTTCTTTTTGTTTTGCTATTTTATCTAGTTTTGGATAGGTTGATGATCATGATGCTGTTTTTGAAAAACAAAGTACGAACGTTTCAGTCATGACCTATGCAAAAAAATTAATGTATAATTTGTAATTAGTATAAATATATATATAATAGATTTTTTATTAAACCTACGCTCTCCGTATATATGTATAAAATCAGTAGATATTAGAGGAATGTAGCATAATGTTGATTTTTATATATTTGACAGAAATTTCTTTTAAAGATTTTTTTCCCCCTTTTACATTTTTCTTCACAAGTTTCGTCCTGAAAACATTTTTTGTTACTTTAGTGTTGTATTATTGATTTTGAAAGAAAGAAAAAAATGTAGTAATTGTTAGCAAAATATTAACGAGATGTGTATCCTGAAGCAGGGGCGGACCAGGGGGAGCACTTCAAAAAAACAGTGCGCCCCAAGTATTTTTAAATATTCAGAATGCCTTAGTATAAATCTAGCTAGTTATTACAATGGGTCCTCTACTGCCCCTTAGACAATGTCCTTCTGCCTTCAGGGGAGCAGCGAATTGTGTTGGACACACCAGTTCTCGTCTGATCACTGAAGTTAAGCAACACAACCCCAGCTAGTACTGACATGGGTGGCCGCTTAGGAAAACTGGGGACTGCTAGTATCCAAAAATCGTCGTCGCATTAGTGTAGTGTCCGTGCAGGATCTGCATCAGAACTACACTGTGGACGAGGCTCTAATGACCTTGTAGTTGAAGGGCCCTAAAACACCAACAAACGAACGAAATCCTACCTTCAGTGGTTTAGCCAACTGCAAATTGGACTGGCAGTATAGAAATGGGATTAGCAAATGCAAAAATGCCTCATCAGTTGCAAAGTTGAATCATGCATCTGTTGAAATATTCGCCCCAGCGAGGCACTGAGGGGGGTGCAATTCCTGCATTGCTTCCCCTCTGGATCCGCCCCTGTCGCGAAGTGGTGATCATTTGATTAGTTGAATTAATTTTTTTCCTGCTGTTTTGCTAATATTTAATACTACTATTTAATTATGAATGTTATTTAAAATGATACCTACACGTATGGCTAAAATAGTAGGACACCAGTCGTCGTCAAATATCTCGGTTTTTTAAATGATGATTTCAAAAATTTTGAAACTGAGATGATGATGACGATGACTATGACGACTGCTGTTGCCACTTACTATGAGTCAGCCAGCTTTTAGCTAACGAGGTGAAATTTGAATCTAGTTTTTGTGACCTGTAATTGAATTTCCAAAACCATTAATTATTTCAGTAATATAAAAATGAACAATAGATATTCCATTTCTCTCTACTTAGTCCATCTTGCCTTTTCATAAAAGTCTTTGTTGTGTTTATTCTTCACAAGTTTATAATCTTAGATTTTGTTTTAGATTAGAGAAAGAAGTTGAGAAGGAGTTACTGGTAAAAAAAAAAAAAACAAACCAACAGTAGGTTAGTTAAAATCTTGACTTGTCACAACAAGAAAATAAGTTGTTCCCTTGAGTGTCTAAGTCTGTGTGAGTCAATGTTTGTATGACATTTAATATCATTTCACATACACACAACCCTTCTTTTGGCTACCCCCCTACAACACTTTTGACATTAAAAATGCCAGATGTAATTAGATCACCTCAGTTTAACTGTTAATTTCATTTTGATTCATATGTTGTATTGTATGTATATACCCACCTGAGAAAATATCATCTTCCCAAAGGAGGAAAAAAAAATTAAAATAATCGCATCATCACAACGTGTAGAGAAAAGTCAGCAAGAAAAATACACACTACCCAACTTGGCTGCTGCTGTTACGAACTGCACCTAATGTCACAGAATTCAAAATCATTTCTCAAAGAGACGATCACATTTAATGTTTTTAATTATTAAATAACACTTCTTTTTGTTTCGTCCAACGAGTTTGAGAGCAAGTCAAGTAATTTTTGTTCTTCACTGTCATGTGCGTCACAGGAGAGAGAAAGGGATGAGGAGAAAACTGTCATTTTAAATTACTACAATTTTCTACGTATTTCTGGATTTCATTCCTTAACTTCTGATATTCTAGAATTGGGATAAATAGAAGACAAAGACAAAAAAAGGGGGCTTGAAAGAAGAGAGATGGAAGAAGATACCCACACAAATAGGAGACAGACGGAGAGCGCTTGACAAACAGACCCAGAGAAAACGTGACAGACAGAAACACAGAAAGAGAGAGCGCGAACGTGACAGGCAGATATACACACAGAGTGACAGACACACACAGACAAAGAGAGTGACAGAGACAGACCCAGAGAAAACGTGACAGAAACACAGAGAGAGAGCGTGACAGCCAGACACACAGAGAGCGCGCGAACGTGACAGGCAGATACACACAGAGTGACAGAGACACACAGACAAAAGAGTGGCAGAGGCAGACAGACAAAGAGTGGCAGAGGCAGACAGACAGACAAAG
>JAAFCE010004287.1:1366791-1384604 GCA_013389805.1 Trigoniulus corallinus | reverse complement strand
AGAGTGACAGAGGCAGACAGACAAAGAGTGACAGAGGCAGACAGACACACAGAGACAAAGAGAGTGACAGAGACAGACAGACACACAGAGACAAACAGAGTGACAGAGACAAACAGAGTGACAGACAGACACACAGAGACAAACAGAGTGACAGAGACAGACAGACACACACAGACAAAGAGAGTGACAGAGACACACACACAGACAGATGGCCACATCAAGAAGTTGCACCTGTCCTCCAACCTTTTTGATTGTCTTCCAGAATCACATATACACAAGAACCTGTGCTCGCTATATATTTTTCTCTAGCACTTCACGAGTACGAGCAATACATTTTTTTCAAGATCAGGAGAAAATGAGACTTGGAATTCATACATACGTTGAAAGATGTCTCTTCAATAACTTCATTATGATTTTCCATTATTTCTTTGACATGATTATTGCATATGTGACTTGTCTGATGTTTTTCTTCAAAAACTAAATGTATATACATTTCGTCGACAATATTGGTGTACATCTCAGTAATGTAAGGAGTTCAAGTCGTTGCGGAATCTTTGTGTACCAGTTTATAGAGAAAAAGAGAAACTGACTTTTCCCGTTGAGATGCGTGTGGTTTGGCCTCAGGGGTGATATGTCAAAGGCCATTTTGAAATCGGTGGCTCCCTGCTTCTCAACCTTGTTCCCCTTTAATCCACAATTTGCCCTGTGGTATGGCAACTACACAGAAAGCACAAATAAACAGCTGATAAAAAGCAAACAAACACGGGCACTAAAATATGTTTTTGAATTGGGCCACGAAAAAAAAAAAAACTTTTTCTCCTCCAGCGTGTGAGACGGAGAGGAAGTCGCATGTAGTAATAATATATTTTAGATTCAAGTGAGACTATTCATCACAAATCTTTTAAAATTGATAAATTCTTTTTCTAACCAGATGTTGCTAACTGCATTTTACAGTAATTATCACTAACTTTCATATTTATTAATAAGTATAAAAAGAGACATGGTACATATACTTGCATTTTCAAACCTTCTCAAATAATGTTCATGTTCTGAACTCATATCTTTTCAACTATTTCTGAAGTCAGACGACTGCCAAGCCTAACCTTTGCTCCTTTGAATGTTGAAAGGTCGGTGTGAATCCTCCATTTTTTAGCGTGCCTTTCTCTCTGTGAATATAAAATATTCTTTAGCTTTTTTCTCTGAGAGATAGTGAATGAATAACTTACCCATTACCATTTATCCATCGAGAGACATTTGTCGCAAATGAACTGTTGTCATGTTTTCTTACAACTGTGTTGAACTGATTTTGATAGTTGACCCCCAATGGGTCTCGTGTTGACCATTGTTTCTGCTCTATTCTGTAAATATCGTTTTTCAGTTTCAACTTGGTGGGTCCTTGGATATGTGCAGTATGTGTATATTATTGTTAGGAGGCACATGTCGCACAAAAAGTCCACATGAAATAGTCAGCGCGCTACTGTAAATATGGATCTTGTGTACGTCGAGATCTTCTTGTCTAAACATTGTACTCAGTGGGACAAAAAAATATAACTCGAACTCTCTCCAATCTTCAAACTCTCTCTCTCTTGCTCATGTTTGAAAGACTATATTTCTTTTGGGAAGTAGACAAGTCGGCGACAACTCTAGGGGTTTCATTTTTATCAAAACACATTTCAAACATCAAATGAAAAGTTCCACATTTGAATTTCTTGGTGTTATGACGGTTAATTCCTACATCCATATACAAATTTTTTTGTTGTTGTTGCTTTTTTCATACCAGTATGTAGATATGTTAAAAATAGTTGAGAACTTAGTCACAACACCTCTTAAAACTACACAAACAAATTTGACATCTCAGGGAAGATGGTAGGACGACGACGGTTTCTTTTATTATTATTATTTGGTTTCCTCGTCGGGGGCAGGGTCATAGCGTTAATTTATATCCAATACAGGCCTTAAGTGCTTGAATTTCAATGACGATAATAATTTTAATTCAATATAAAATAATGTAAACTCAAATCTACTTTTCGGCTTTCTTCACCACATGCTTCCAAACTGAAGTTCCTTTGTCAACGTTTTACTTTTGCCAGGATGATATACACGGACTTCTATAAAATTGGACCTTTTTACAACTACAGTATACACAAAACATTCAAAATTAAAAATATTATTAATAATATTTAGCCTCTTTGGTTTAAAATGTCGTCTTTTTCTTTCATAAAAACCATTCCATAAAATGATATTAAGCCTACTTGATTCTGAAGGCGGAGGGCAGTTCGTTGAACGCACGTGCGGCACGCATTCTTTTTCCTTCCGGTTTGATAGTCATAGATAGCGTCCCCGTGTACGTTGGCTGAAACAAATCATTACTTATCGCTAATTGAGTTCAATTTACGTTAAATTTCTATTTAGTAACCTAATTTTTAAGTTCGCGTTACCATTTTTCTGTATTGTACATGTAATAATCGGTTTTCAACACGGCCTTCGGTAGAATAGAAAACAAAAAATGGAATTTTTCGAAAATTCAAGGAGGGGTCGTTCAAAAAATATTTGAACAAACCATGATTCGTTAATTCTAAGAGTTAAACTTTTCTGAAAAGGTAAAAGAAAAAAAAAACTTCGTTACACAGTATTGCTCCGCATATATACAAGCGAGAACGACTAATGTCAAAAATTCATGAATGGAGATTTGAAGAAGAGGACAAAAAAAAAATAAAGGATTGTGTGAATGAAAAAGCATTTGTTTAAATAAGGGGTTAAACAAAAACATGCGTTTTTGAAGATCGTATCTAAGGTGTGAGTAGACCTAACACAAATCACACACCTGCAATATTTATTTTAAAACGGAGTGGAGTAAAAATAATACTTCTCACATCTAAGAAGAAGAAGAAGAAATCCAGTCGAAAGCCATTCTAATTTTTTTTTTCTCGGATATAGTAAGTCCTCTTTTACTCCTTCAAAGTAGAGGACAAAAAGTTTACATATTGGGGTATAGGAGCAAATGAAGAAGGAAAAGGAATTTATACAGGTAAATACTTCATACACAACTTGAATAAATAAAACACTAGGGATAGAGAGAGACCATGGGCAGAAAAGAAAATAGAAAACTACAGTTTTAGTATAAGGCAACACATGCACACAAAGTGTTCATAGAGAAGTAGTGGTGGGAGGTGGTACTGAAGGTAAAAAGAAAGGATGGGGGGAGGAAAAAGAAGAAGAAATAGGGTAAAGATTTTTACTCAGGTGTGTCTCACACATTCAAGAAAGTCACACACACATAATGTCATCAACGTGGTGTATATTGACTTTGTCATTACCCTAATACAACAAACAGACTATAAGCTGGAAGAATGGATCCCTGCGTTTAAATGAGGTGAAAGGTCAAAGGAAGCAATCACATCTTTATCACTTTAATAATAATTAAATTTAATTTAGTAGTAGTAGTAATAGGTACATTAAAAACATTGTCAGAAGTGCTAATTTCAATTTAACACTCATCACATATAAAATAGAGGGGCGATGAATCGAGTCTCTGCTCGCGTACAACGGCTAAAAAGTCGCCGATTGTCTCTGCTTACGAGCGCCGTGGCTCGACGTTCCATTTCGGGTGTGCGCTCGAGTGCAATTCGAATCGACGGACGCTGCCTAATTCGGCGGGCTTACGTGGTGTTCTTTTGTTCTAATTCATATTTCTCTCCACATTTTCTTCAAAATTAATAATTTAGGAAACCAGTTTGCTTCATTAAAATGAGCAACAGCATAAATAAATATCAGAAGAGACAAGAAACAAGAGAAATCAATGAACAAAGTTCCAAAATCGGTGTTTTTCAACTCAAAACAATAGTAAGTTCTAGAATAGAATTCAAATACAGTAGAAGCCAGACATTGTAATCACGGATAATGTTATCCGCCAGTTAATTGTTATTACAATCAGTCGGTACTCAACTCACCTACGTCTGCCTACAGTTTATTTTCTTGAGATTAATGTGATCAGTCAGTTACTGTTATCGAAAATTACTGGTCCCATCACAATAAGCGGCGTCTACTGTAACTTACATTACTCTAACTTACATGAGCTCTACACTGCAAAGACTTGTGCAGGACAAAGTTAAGGAGTGGGGGTTAGGGCAGTGGCGACAGGGGATGGAGGGAAGGACGGCAAAGAAATCGTTGAGGGTGTATGGGAACAAGCTTAACATAGAGAGGGAGGTAATTTATGACAACACGTGGGAGAGCTAACTTCTGTTTCGGGCAAGAGCTGGGTCACTGGAGACGAAACAGAGGATGGCAAAGATCACAGGTGGAGAGGAGGGCTGTGGATTATGTGGGGACCAAGTGGAGGATGTTAGGCATGTGATACTGGCTTGTCCAGCGCTGGACCACTGCAGGAGGGGTTGGGGAACCCCCACATTGGAAGAGGTTCTGGGGTGGAGCGGCTGGAATGGGTGCAGAAGGCAAAGGTGTTGCTAGGGTGCTGGTGGAGATCTAGGCAAATTGGTCTAGCATGAAAAATCTCCCTAGCAAGGATTCCGTCACAAAGGATTACATATTGGAAATTCAGACCGCTACTATTACCTATTTTGACCAATTAATTCGCTATGGCTCAAGATTTCCTAATCCAGGTTCGATACCGGATAGAGGTGGGTTGGCTTCTTTCAGGCAAGAGAGAAAGGTCCCGAGTGCGCCTTCCTTTGGATACGTAAAACCGAGGTCCCGTCTGGTATACGGTGGTATTTGCACGTTAAAAAACCCTCTCTACTATGCAACGGGTAACAAATGAAGGCAACTCTTAACCATTTTCCCGCCTATGGTAAGGTCGGATACCCATCTGGTCCCTCTGAAAGGACAAGTGTTTTCCGCAGCTAGTTGCCGACCATAGCTGCACTCCCTATGCTTATTTGTCGTCGGTCTACTGTCCGCTGGCAAATTCACCTACGCCGGATGGGGGGGGGGCGAGCTCCTTCCTACACCTGGAAACTTGCCTGATTTACCTGTTGCATAGTAGAAAAGGTGCTTTGACGCGCAAATGCTTTCGTACACCACACGGGGCCTCCGGTTTTATTTCCCATTCTCCCCCCTTCTCTCGCCCGAAAGAAGCCAACCTAGAACCACTGACGCAATTACCGAACACACTTTGTTTGTTGGTGTTTTAGGGCTCTTCAACTACAAGGTCATTAGAGCCCCGTCCACAGCATAGTTCTTATGCAGAGACTGCACAGACACTACACTAATGCGACGATTTTTGGGTATTAGCAGTACCCAGTTTTCCCAAGCGGCCACCCATGTTAGTACTAGTGGGGTTGCGCTGCTTAACTTCAATGATCAGACGAGAACTGGTGTGTCCAACCGCTCCCCACTACGCCACCGAGGAGGTTAGGTCGCAAACGGGTTAGGAGTTGTTTTACCCAAAATTTCCTAATAGGTAGCAAGGAACTGTTCATTTTGATCATAGATCACCAATAATTGCTCCTCTTCACTTGCGCAACGGATACTGAACTACCATGTTCTTATGCGGTCTTTGAAACTTTGGCGATATTAAAACAAAAAACAAATGAAAGCTGTGACACCCTATGTTTATTTATCGTCGGTCTACTGTTCGTTGGGGCACTCCATCTCCACCAAACGCCTCTCATCTACGCGCTGCATAGGACCTCGGTTCTACTTCTTATCCGAAAGAAAGAGCACTCGGGACGTCTCTCTCTATCTATTTTGCCCGGTAAAGAAATCAACTCACCTCGGTCCAGTATCGAACCTGGAACTACTGATGCAATTACCGAGCGCGTTACCCACTGCGCCAACGAGGCGTGACTGACGATTTTTTAAAGATAAATGATCAAACAAAATTACTTTACATCAAAAATTGTATTATTTTCTTTTGCGAAAAAAATGAATTTGCCAAATTAGTGCTTCTCATTACAATCACTGCATACTGTATGTGGAAATACAGCATACAATTAATAATGGAAGTTTAGGTACCATTAAACGTCTTCTCATGCGTGTTTCTATTAATGATTTCAAAAGATTAATAATAAATTTACCTTTGTCAGAATTCTCCCGGGATGGAGGTTTTCAGAAAACAGTGGTCAGCACACACCTCACCATCCTAAAAAGCAAGAAAACTGAACTTTAAACAAAGGTGGAACATTATCATTGGGTCAGAGAAGACCCAGACCCATTCTGGTAATATTACTCAGTTTAACTAATCAAAGGCCAATGAAAATTATTTTAAAATATGTATTTTCAGAATACGGGAGAATTCATAAAGGCGGAACCCTCTGCTACTGGTTTTGCACAACTAAATTAAAAACAAAGAACTGTATGGGTCAATTCTGACCCCCAGCAATAGGAGGTACGCTTTATTGATTCTCTTCGGAAAGGCTCTGCGCTTTTTCAAGGAAGTAATGAATGTACACAGGTGCTCTTCGAAGTAAGTCATTCTGATGATTACTGACAATAACGTGTTGAGCAAAAAAGAAATCTGTCAGAGCACATTCCAAATCGAAATGACCATTTGACCCACGACGTTCTAAAATCAGCAGAATTTGGTTATTTCAGCATGAGAAGAAGTGAAATTTCACAATATTTTCAAAGAAATTTCACTCAACGTGACCTTTAAAGGGGGAAAAAAAGGACATTGGAGTACTGATTTACTTAGAATATAATTTATAACTTATTACATGACCTGCAACTTTACATATTGTTTATTTTAAAGGGCTCTAAAGGTAGGAAGGTAGAGAGAGAGGTACGTACGTATTCCCTTCCCCCCTCTCCTCATTTTGGTTTTGTGTTATTTCTTTCTCTCTCTCTCTCACTGTGGACGCCACTCCTTTGTTAGTATATTTTTATGATTCAAAGGAAAGTCGAGTTGATCAAGGACAGGCTTGAAACTATTTAGGACCCTGCCATTGTTAAATAACATTTATAGTTGACATATAGTTTTTATTCGAAACATTTTATAGGCATAATAGACAAATTTCGAAACTAGTCTTGTCATCACATTTAGACGTAATTCAAACACTTCATTTCCTCTCTCTCTCTCCCTTTCACTTTTTCCCCCCACTGTCTTTAAGTCTTACATACGATTAGATGGGGTATTAAAAATATCACTACAATGAGTTAAATCAAGACTGCACTTTTTCATCCACCCAATAATGCAAATTCAAACTTGACATTTGTGTATGTATGTGTGTATGCATAAGTGGTTGCGTAGCCACATTTGTAAATTTACCGAGTTCATTTCACTCTACAAACTATTTTGTAATTTAGGTTTCCAACGACTTGCTGCTGCTGCTGCTATAGAATCTCAAAGTGAGTGACAGTGTTAGTTTTTTCATAAATCCTAAAAGATTATGATCGGAGAATCACAATTTGACCTTATAATTAAACGTGATTGTAATTTAAATTCATCATAATCTTTTCCTACTTTATTTCAGATCTGAAAATACACTCAAAATGTACTAAATTGGAGTACACACACAGGAGGTGGGGACTAGAATTATCTCTTCCACCTTTCCCGTCATCACTGAGAGTAGGCCAGGACAAGACATTTCTGGTTTTTGACAATGTCTTAAGACTATATGGAAGATGATAGTTTATGTAGATCTATTTATATCCCTCCGCCTACAGGTCAGTAAGGACGATTTATATATTATGTATTTTGGATAGATATTAGAGTTAATCCACCTTGGTGACGCACAACTGGCATGCTGGACTCGATCCTAACCGAGGTGGGTAACTTTTTCTTTGGAGAGAGAAAGAGAGGAGAGAAAGAGGAGAGAGAGAAAGAGGAGAGAGAGGAGGAGGAGGAGAGGAGGGAGTAGAGAGAGAGAGAGGAAGGAAGGAAGGAGAGAGAGAGAGGAAGGAAGGAAGGAGAGAGAGAGAGAAAGGAAGGAAGGAGAGAGAGAGGAAGGAAGGAGAGAGAGAGAGAGGAAGGAAGAGAGAGAGAGGAAGGAAGGAGAGAGAGAGAGGAAGGAAGGAGAGAGAGAGAGGAAGGAAGGAGAGAGAAAGGAGAGATAGAGGGAGGAGAGATAGAGGGAGAAGAGAGAGACGGAGAAGAGAGAGGAGAGGGAGAAGAGAGAGAGAGCGGGAGGAGAGAGAGAGAGCGGGAGGAGAGAGATGGAGGAGAGAAAGGAGAGAGAAGAGAAACTATTAGTACCCCTGCCGTTAACAGAAGCAACGTCGGAGCACTACAATGTTGGGTTGGGTCCGTTAGGATATAGCCCAATCCCCCTTCCCCACTGTACGAAAAAGAACCCTTTCTACATGGGAATATGGGTAGATTGGTACACAATTTCCATATGCAGGAGATCGCTCCCCTGGAGGATGTGACCCAACGAAGAAAATCAGGCCGACCTTAAATTAGCAAAGGGTTGTAGCACTAGGTGTGGCGGCAGTCGTCTGCGCAAATATACCGGTCCAATAAGTTGCCCATATGTTGCGATAGGGCATAAATGGGCACACGACCCTGCTATAGGTGGTAAGCTACCAAATGGACTGTACTTTATCTCTTGGAGGTCAACTTTAACTTTTTTTTTATTTCGAAAAAGTATTTGGGACGTATAATTCGTGATACCATTTTTTTTTGTCTTTAGCCTTTACCTGGATTATGAGCCCTGTGTTACTCTGGTGCAATTATAAAGGATGTCCAAAAATTCACACGTGTTAACACATTGCTGACAAAAATGACAAGAGCTGAAGAGAAATTGTAGAAAAACTTGCGAATGTTTTAAATATATGAATGTGAGTAAAGAAAAAGTATTATTATTTTTATTCTCTTGCTGCTTTAAAATGCTGCGTATATTCAGTCGAGTCACAATTGGCATGTATAAGATTCATTTCTAACGTTTTTATATTCAAAGGATCGAGACTAAACCGGATCTGTATGAAAATATTTTCGTGAAAGTTTGCACAAGTGATTAACAACAGACCAAGAAACACGCTCATATTAAATAAAAGTGAGTATATAAAGGATGAGAGAGAAAGTTGTTAAATGTAATCATAAATGCATCCGTAAAGTATTCAACTGTTCAAATAATAATAAAAACATTATGATTGTTTGTTGAAACATGGTATGGTCGTTTTTAAAAAGTTAAAGAAACTATAATGGCAAGTTTAATTTCTTTCAGGTCGTTATTTTTCTATGATGATGATGATTTTAGCAAAGAACATAAACACGAGGATGTGATATCAATATCTTGAGTATGAAATGATGAGCCGAAGGTGAAATTATACCCGGTATTTGTCGAAACTATTGATTAAGAAAAAAAAATTTCTTACAGAATCTTAAGAAAACGTCATGTGATGAACAAGAAAATGAAATATGGCATCTTAATGTGATATTTTTTTTTTCACGTTTCAACAGGTCAGTTTACAGACGTATCGTCTCTCCACACCCATATTTGACATTTAACTTCTGCTTGTGTTGACGCACATCATCATCACTAGCCCGTTCCCGGCCTATGGCGCTTGAGTCGAGCATCTACTTGTCCCGTTGGAACCGGGAACACAAGGATGGACTGTTGGAAGGTATTTTTTTACGCCGCTGGCTGCTGCTGACCTAGTGCTACAACTCTTTGCTAATTTAAGGTCGGCCTGCTTTTCATCATTGAGTCACATTCTCCTTGGGGGACCAACATCCAACAGCTGGCAATTGTGTACCGAGCTACCCGAGCGGAAAAATTTGTTGGATACATCAGTTCTCGTCTGATCACTGAAGTTAATTAACGCAACCTCAGCTAGTACCGACATGGGTGGCCGGTTTGGAAAACTGGGTACCGCTAGTACCCAAAAGATGGTCACATTAGTGTAGTGTCTGTGCAGTCTCTGCATTAGAACTACGCAGTGGACGGGGCTCTAACGACCTTGTAGTTGAAGGGCCCTAAAACACCAACAAACAAATAACAACCGAGCTACCCATATTTCCATGTAGAAAGGGTTCTGTTCACCTGCAGGGATGACACCAGTCACACCACATGGTAGAAAACCGGTTTTCCTTTCCACCCGATAAGAAAAAAAGCCCTGGAAGCCTCTCTTATCCGAAAAAGCCACTGCCAGGATCGAACCTTAGTGCCATTAAAGCACAGCGCTAGCACGCTATCTCTGCACCGCCGAGACGAGTTAGTGCTAATGCACAAGTCTTACTCTTTTTTTCTTCCTGCATGTCAAACGTATCAGTAACACAGACTCATAAATGATTTCAGTACAGATGTCAAGCACGGATTATCAGAATTCCAAACTTTTTTCCGTTTGTGGCAGGGTGGGGTATCCATTTGTCCCGTTTGGGGCCGGGAACCCACAGGAGTACTATGAAATAGTATTTTTTAAAACGCGGGCCGGCTGAAGGCACCTAATACTATATATAGCCTATAGCCCTTATTTAGCCCTGGAGGGGTTAGGGCAAAGTTAGGCAGAGTTAGGGCAAAGTTAGGCAGAGTTAGGGCAAACTCCCTCACCTGGAAATTTTGTGACATCGCACAAACTACACGGATTGGGGGGAGGGAACTTTACTGTACTTTCAATCCGATAACAGAAGGCTGTCTCTCTCTCCCTTCATGCCTCGTCAAACCTCGAACTACTAACTACCAAATGAAGTCAAACACGTTGACCCCTAGTTTACCGAGATACATCAAATCCAGAAAATGATGAAAATATGGAATTTCGAATTGGTCAAAATTCATCGTCGGGTAGGTGACACCGCATAATCCTTTCCCACTCCTCTCTTCTCTTCTCCCACACGCACGCACACTGAACCAAGCAGCTCCTAACCCTTTTACCGCCTATGGCAGGGTCGGGTAACCATCTTGTCCCTCTGAATGGACACAAGAGCGATCTATTGGGCAGTGTTTTTCCACAGCCGGTTGCGGACCAAAGCTGCAACCCCTATGCTTATTTATCGTCGGTCTACTGTTCGTTGGGGCACTCCACCGATGCCAAAGGGGGGGGGGGGCAAGCTCCTACACCTGGAAATTTTACACGTATACTGACTGAACCAAGGGGGAGCGGCGAGTTGCGTTGGACACACCAGTTCTCGTCTGATCACTGAAGTTAAGCAACGCAACCCCAGCTTGTACTGACATGGGTGGTCGCTCGGGAAAACTGGGTACTGCTAATACCCAAAAATCGTCGCATTAGTGTAGTGTCTGTGCTGTCTAGGCATTAGAACTATGCAGTGGACGGGTCTCTAATGACCTTGCAGTTGATGGGACCTAAAACATCAACAAACAAACAACTGAACCAAGGAATTTTAATTTTGTTTTAGCTGATGATAGGCCCACGCACAGGATTACCAACGTTGGTCTGGGAGGCGAACTTTCGTACTTTGAATCTGAAGAGGTAGGGGCAGTTTCCTACTTGACCTACAAACACATATATATTCACATTAAGTATATTCATGTATTGCTAACCCCTTTTAAAACTATTCTTTAAAGATTTTTAGCTACTACCCACCTGCACCATATTACGCATCATAGGTATTTATGCTTAAATAAAATTTGAATATTTGATAGAAAAAAAATTATATTATATTCATGTAATTGCCAATAAAAATTGTATTATTGTGTATTTTTAGGTAGTAACATTGTTATGGGGATGCTACAAAGCTCAACCGTTGCCTAACAGTATTACAATTAAGGTAAGTAATACAATATAAAAAAGGAAAAAAAAATCATTTTTTTTTCTCGTAATATAAAATGCATCATAAAGTTTGTGCATTTTATTTAAAAAATACGAGATACGCTTATTTTTAAAGAGATTTTTGCACGGTGGCGAGTTGGTGGTAAGGTGATGCCCTGTTGCTAAAATCAATCACTAGATGGCAGCATTCAGGACGGTTAGCATGCAGCCGTTGTCGGCGATTGTGGCGTCAGCGTTGGTTGACGAAATAGTGACGGATACGATGCCGTACGCCAATTGGTGAGAAGAGAGGAGAAGGGGGGGACCAAAAAAACAAAAAAGTAACCAACGTGACCGGGAGAAGCGTGGCAGAGTTAAAGCGCTGAGGGAAATCCTTTTACCGGGTTTGCATTGCGATTGTGGGCTTTCATACGGAAAGGTTGGCGAGGGGCCCGCAAAGCCGTGTGTGTGTGTGCGTGCGCGTGTGTGTGTTGTGTGTGCCGAAAGCGAAATCGAGTAAAGGCAAGATACGGTGCTGACCGTCCTGGGGCATCCCCTCAGCTGGGCCAGCCATACATCAAGCCTTTTCTTTTAATTTTTTTTGTTTTTGGAAAGCCGAGTGAACGGACCCCTCCCACTGCCTCATCGTCCTTTCCTCCTTCTTGCCTCTCTGTCACACACACACGCATATATGTCCTAACTACATCTCACAAAAATAGTCTTAACAAATTATATTTTCGGCGTTGTGGAGAGGTGAGGTTAACGGTGAGGTCACTCTGTCCAGAAAATTAGTCATCTATTTCTGTATGAAATAAGTCAATGGACAACTTTATGAAGGAGCGTCATAATATTGTATTCTAATCGTCAACAGCTGGTGCGCGTTCTTTCGTTCGATTTTCGTGTTTTTCGAACAGCCACCCAAAAGGAATCGTTCGAATTGCAGCAAGGATTTTTGTTTTGTGTCTCTTCACTGTTTTGTTTTTAAATTAATCTAAAAAAAATATTTAAAAGTGATGAGTGCACGGGAGAATAAATGTGTAAAGTGGTGCTCCGACAATCTGAAATGTACGTAAAGATTTGAAAATATCGTCACATGCCTGCATTGAATTTCGGAGTTTGAATATTCTACGATTTTTTTTCGGCGTTCGAAAAAGTGCCCTAAAGTTTTTGGGTATACCAGTTTTTGGCCCCCTTCCTCTCCGAACAAAGTTGAAAGTAATTCGAGTGAGAGAAAAGCTAGCATCTTTTCCATAGTTTTTTTTTTTGATATTTCAATATGAAAATGAAACACATTTCTACATCATTTTCAACAGTAACAATAACAACAACAGCGGCAACAGTCTTGCCGACGTCGTCGTCGTCGTGACTACTACTACTACTGCAAACTACTATTACTACTACTTCTACCAAAATCCGGATTTGATTTGTCAAAATTTTAAATATTTTGACAAAGTTTTTAAAAATTGTGTGAGTGAAAATTTAGTGTATATAGGCGATTACGAACTAACCGTCAAAATTTCGCCTTCAAAAGCAGAAGATATGACAGAGCCACAGCCGCAAAGTAAGCATCTTATTCTCTCTCTCTCTTTCATTTACTCACCCTTTCTATAAAAAATCTGAGGTCATTTTATTTAAAAACAAAAAAGAGAGAGGGCCCTATAAGAAATGAATTTCATTGTCGAAATTGAATTTAAGAGAATTGGCGTTTATAAAATAATGCTTAGTCGACGTTACCCAAATGTGGTCGGTCGGGTAATGTAGCGTATACATACGATGTTTTGGGAAAGAGATAAAAAAAAAAGATCCGATTAAAAAACCATTCATCTTCTAAATGAAAATCGGTATCATTGTTGACTCTAACGTACAATTACATGTTTGGCCAAAACTAGTTTAAAAAAAGGGTAGAAAAAAAGTTATCATCTTCCCTCTCTCTCCCTTCCTCAAAAAACCAACTTTCTTATATACAGTATTTTTCAGTTAATCGTCGTCGCTAAGACAAAATGTAGTTTTTTTTTCCCCATCCCAGTCTTCTTCCTCTCAAACAATAAACTATACAGTTTCATCTGTTAAAATAGATGTTATTTGAGAGTTGGACCTCATATGAACCTAAAAATTACACACTATATACAATATAAAAAAGAAATGACAGCGCGATCTTAAAAGGGCCTAGGGATTGACGAAAGCCGTACACGATGTCGATAAGCCTATTTTGGAAAGTAAACTTTTTCTTTGCTCCTTCTCCGGTCCACTTGGTAAAAAGGGTTAACAGGTATTATAAGTTGGGACTTAAAGTACTGTAGTATATTAGATTGGTTTTTAGGCACCTTTCTGCCCTTCTCTCTCTGGATTGGACATTTCGTTTAATGAAGGGCCCCTTAAGAATTAAATGGGCACAGTATTTGTGCGGTATAAGGGCCCTTTAATTAGGATAGGAATTAAATGAGCGTAGTTTCTTCATATCTCTAGTTCCCTATGTATGGCCTATGGGCCCTTTAAAAAAGTTTTGTAGATAAATAGGCATATAGGTATAAATTTTTAAGACACCAAGGCGACGACAAGGTCGAATCAAAGGTTTTTAATAATACATGTATCGGCGTTTTCAAATTGTGTAGTCAATTAATAGACGTCGTTTATTCATTCATTATCTTGGTTGCCATTGAAAATAGAGGTCTTTGACAAATTAAATTATACATAAGAGTATTATTTAGATAGGCATGTTACTACAATGGGCGCGCAGCTCTCCCCCCCCCTTCCCGTGCACAACATCTCCCCCCTCCTCTCCCAGTATTAAAACAAAAAGTGAAGCTAAGGACCCAATTGAAGGGGCTTGTTCCTTCTCCATCTTCTCCCTCCTCTCTTTCCGCAATTCAATTGTAATATGTGTTTATGTGAGAGCGATAGAGAGAGAAAAGGTTTGGTTTTAATAATTATTCGGTTTATATTTGATTGAAATTAAAGGGTAAGGTCGTTTGCAAATTCACCCCTGTCACAGGTTTCTTGCCGCCAAGTTGCTTTTTTTTTAAAAAGGTCACTTTGTAAACAAAGAGGTACGACAGTCTGAATACGGAATTGATGTTCAAACATGTCCTTTGTAATTTATGGATTTAAAAAAGTCCCCATATATTCCCTAAATTGTTTGCCCCCATGTTTGTGTCCTCTTCATGCTGTTTGTCCATGGGGGACGGTTGGTTAAAATGCATAGAGACGTCCCAAGTTGTGGTCATTTTGGTCACTGACTCGTCTGCCTCTTTCATCCGTCCACGTTCATATTTTGAATCTTATGTTGATAAAAAAAAGGGTCAACATTGGATTTATTTTTGGCACGTTAATAAAAAAATAAGGATTAATGAATGCCGATCATAAAAATTTAAAATTTGACCCTGCTGTCCAGTCTTACTTGTTTGTTTTTTTTCCCCTCCTTTTCTCGTCGTCCCAATCGGGAATTGGGACAGTGTAAGCAATTTAAATGTATTCCGATAAAATTTTGTACTCTAATTGGAGGTACCTACCTGTAAAATAGTGTAATGATATGCAAGGGGGTATTAGGAAATATTAAATTGGGTGGGTAGTGTAACCACAACAATAGGACCCCGTAAGGAGTTTAATGATTGAATTTATCCAACCGTGGAGGCAGGAGAAGGTGAGATGACAAATTCAAAGGGCCTCTTTATTGTTTGGTCTCGTAGAAACCTGGATGACTTTGATATAAGGATTTGGGGAGGGGGTTCCTGCTGTAAGTTGACGACGGTATGGTTTACTTACGAAGTGACCACTTAAATAAATGAAATCCTCCCCCTCATGAATTTATATTTATATATATAAATTTCGGTAGAGAACTTTCTCCGTTACCGGTCTCGGTTCTCGACCCTCTCCCCTGCACTGATTTGTCCATTTGTTTCATAGTCGTCGCCTTGTTGTCTCTTTTTCGCTCTAACCCCTCTTGTAACCCGTTCGTTTTTTCAAACTCTCTCGTATTCGTGGTCCCTGGTCCTTGTGTCCGACATCAAATTTAGTAGGCTACGTATGGGAGGGGGGAGAGGTCGACCCTACCTCGGTGGCGCAATAAGCGGCGTGGTCGATTTACTGCGCTAGTGGTTCCAGGTTCGATACTGGGATGAGGTGGGTTGGCTTCTTTACCGCGGCGAATTGTGTTGGACACACCAGTTCTCGTCCGATCACTGAAGTTAAGCAACACAACCCCAGCTAGTACTGACATGGGTGGCCGCTTGGGAAAACTGGGTACTGCTAATACCCAAAAATCGTCGCATTTGTGTAGTGTCTGTGCAGTCTCTGCATAAGAACGATGCTGTGGACGGGGCCCTAATGACCTTGTAGTTGAAGGGCCCTAAAACACCAACAAACTGAAACTGAAATTCTTTACCGGGCGAGAGAGAAAGACGCCCCGAGTGTGCCTTCCTTCGGATGAGAAGTGAAACTGAGGTTCCGTGTGGTGTCGTTGTTGTTGTTGTGTGTTAGTGTTTTAGG
Organism: Trigoniulus corallinus; assembly: GCA_013389805.1. NCBI lineage: Eukaryota > Metazoa > Arthropoda > Diplopoda > Spirobolida > Trigoniulidae > Trigoniulus > Trigoniulus corallinus. Next base: position 1,368,509 of record JAAFCE010004287.1, on the reverse strand, counting down.
GCCGTTCAACTACAAAGGTCATTAGAGCCCCGTCCACAGCATAGTTGTGATGATGCAGAGACTGCACAGACACTACACTAATTGCGACGTTTTTTTTTTTTTTGGGTCTTAGCAGTACCCAGTTTTCCCAAGCGGCCACCCATGTCAGTACTAGCTGGGGTTGCGCTGCTTAACTTGAGTGATCATACGAGAACTGGTGTGTCCAACACAATTCGCCGCTTCCCCCCCCCCCCGTGTGGTGTCCCGACGATATTTGCACTGAAAAGACACCTCCCCTGTCTACTACTATGCAACGGGTAGCTGGAGGCCAAAAATACCCAGGTGTAGGAGGAACTCGCCTCGTGATGTTGGTGAAGTGCGCCCCAACAAACAGTAGACCCGACGGTCAATAAGAAGCATGGGGGGGGGGGTGCAGCTTTGGTCGGCAGCCGGATGCAGGAAAAACACCGTCGAATTTCTCACCTTTGTGTCCATTCAGAGGGGGCAAGATGATGGGTAAAGGGTTAGTACAGGGCCGGCGTTATATTTTGCGGGGCCCTGTGAAAACATGAAGCGGGGCCCCGTGAAAACATGAAGCGGGGCCCTTCTATCAATAGGTACATTAATCCGAATGCGCGGGGCCCTGTTCGCACATCCATCACACCGGCCCTAGTTAGAAGTTGGTATAGCGGAGGAGAGAGGTCATTTTTCTAGTTTTTTTTTTGGTATAGTATGTGCAGTTAAGTTTTACTTAATAAACGCCTAAATTTAATAGAGGGGAAGGGGGATGTTCTTGTCACACTTGTCACGAATTTAAAATCAGTGATAGGACCTTATTGTCAAAAGGGCACCCGAAGGGACAGGGGGAAATTGTTAAAAAGCGGGGCTTGTTCTTTCTCTGGCATATTATAAATGCAAATTGTGTTTTCGGGAGAGTTTTAAACACATTTGCACCGTGTTTTTTTTTTTTTTTCAGGGATGGTTCTAACCCCCGCTCTCCTCATGCCCCTGTCTCTTGCCCTTGTCTGCCCTTTGCTTTCTATTTTTTTTTTTTCTTTCTGTCCGTGTCCTTTCGCTCTTTCTGTGGGCCTAAGTCCATTTTACTCACTGACCCGCCCGCAAGCCTGATACATGGACCCAGACAATAAATGAATGAAACAAACAGGTAACTTTTAATAATAATAATAATAATATAATAATATCATCATTAATGGCGGATAGAATTTTTAAGGCTTAATTAATTCGTATTGTCCTAAATTTATTTATTTAAACGGGGTGAAGGGAAGTGTTGTTGCGATGATTGTATTGTCGCTGCTCGTTGTCTGCTCGGTTATCCGTTAACAATAGTGCACACAAATATAGTTGATTACGTATTGCAATACACACTTAGCCCCTTGTTGTGACCCTTGTCCTCCACTTAACATTTCGTAAAAGAGAGGGGGGGACAAGACATTGGTCTCTCAGTAGGGGAAGAGAGAGAGTGAAAATTTAATCGAAAAAAAAAACCAATTTGATATTCCTCCCAATAAAGCACAAAATTGATACAATTTCAGGATTTTTCTGAGAGAGTTAATTTCCTGTCTTCCCGCCGCGGTGGCGTAGTGGTTAGCACGCTCGGCAACTGCGTCAGTAGTTCTAGGTTCGATACTGGACCGAGGTGGGTCGGCTTCTTTACCGGGCGAGAGAGAGAGAGAGAGAGAGGCCGCGAGTGTGCCTTCTTTCGGATGAGAAGTAAAACC
>JAAFCE010004287.1:1305677-1318859 GCA_013389805.1 Trigoniulus corallinus | reverse complement strand
CGTTCTGCGAGGAGGAAGATATCATCGATACGTCCAGAATTGAACCCGAAAACTATGAGCTCACGGAGTGGCATACGCTATCGTCCGATACCAGGATATGAACCCACTTTCCCCGTTCCAAAAATTATTGGCGATATTGTTGTTTGGGAGCATTTGGGGGGGGGGGGGTTGCGAACGGATCCTTCTTCTTCTGTTCCTGTTCCTCAGAGAGTAGTGGTGGCGGGTGCGGACTCAGGATATGGAGAATAGAAGGGGGGGAGGGGGGCTACTGCTGTAGTTAATGAGACAAGATAGCGTGTTAAGGTCGTGTGAATTATTTGACCTCATAATGGACCGGGGCCCTGCTTACACTCCACTTGCAGTGTTGATGGTGTCACTAGCTGCCGTTGCACTCAAGCTGTCGTCAATTCCTGACTAGGGGCACGGCTAAAGAGCACTCTCTCCTGACCCTCTTCCCTTTACACTATTATTCTTTGCCAGCTTTCTCACGATCCCGTTTCAATTTTTGGGAGAAGACACACACACACCACTACCCCCCCCCCCATCCCATATCCAGAATTGGGTGTTTAAATGAAATAGATTTGCAGCGGCGGCGCTCCAGCAGATGGCTGTTGGCTTATTCCCTGTGTGTGTCTCAACCCGTTCTATCACATATGGGTAAACAAAGGGGGGGGGGGTGCATTAATAACGTGATATGTCGCGTCCCCCCTTGCAAATTTCTTCCGAAAATGCCACTGTCAAATATCTTTCTCTCCCCCCCCTTCCTTTTAATGAGGTGAAAGTGACTCAGGCATTTATAAAATGTATGCTGGATATAAATATAAATGTGGAGAGGGGGAAGGGGATATAGTGCTTCTTTCTTCCATTGTCCGCGGCAGGTAAACCTTTGACCTGTGTTGTTGGGATGTTAAGTGTTTTCGGGAGGGACCTTGCTAATCTGTGGATGTCAAAAGGGACCATTTACATATATTATTCCTGTGAGTGGTTGTCGTTGGGACTCCCCAGCACACTTCTTTGCCAAGGGGCCCATAATTCTGTTAAGACGACACTGACGGGCAATGGTGGTAGTGATCTTGTTTCTCATACGGGACGATCAGGTTAAAGGTCATTCTCACAAGCGCAACACACCTTTCGTTATCAATCACGTTAACTAAATTCGTTTCGTTGTCTAATTTTTTTTATATATATAAATATAGGATGGCCGACGACTGTCCGGTTTGGGAGGCATGCACGGTGTACCCATGATCGCCTCGAGTCCGGTGCGACACGAAAGCCCCCTTCAAGTGAATCCTGTGGAAGTACAGAGTTACCAACCTCCGTGGAAGGCCCTCAGCGAATTTGCCATGCAGAGTGATCTGGACAGGCTAGATCCATCGGCTCCACCGTTCCAACAGTTGGTAAGTCAGGTAAGACCTCCGTGTCTCTCGTATCGTCCTAGTCATGTCACACACCGTTGTCCTGATGCGTTAGGGGTGGTAGTAGTAGTAGTGGGACAGAAATCTCTCTTCAAATTCAACCGCCTCTGGCCGCAACCCATGGCAGACGGGTAGATAAACAGGTTCTACCAGCTCTTCATCGCTTCCTGTCCATCATCCCATTGCATCGTCATGACTCTTTGTTCCACCTCCTCTCAGAATCTGGGCTCCACACCCTTCCCCCCCTTCCTCCTTTGGGACACACGCAGGACGAAAACAATGGGTTATACTGAGTACAAGCCGAGGATTTTATGATGCTTCCTCGGGTCGCCTTTGCGTTGACCCCCCCCCCCCCCCCCCCTTGTTGTTGTTTGTTGGTGTTTTAGGGCCCTTCAATTACAAAGGTCATTAGAGCCCCGTCCACTGCGTAGTTCTAATGCAGGAACTGTACAGACAAGACACGAATGCGACGATTTTTGGGGGTAATAGCAGTACCCAGTTATCCCAAGCGGCCACCCATGTCAGTACTAGCTGGGGTTGCGCTGCTTAACTTCAGTGATCAGACGAGAACTGGTGTGGCCCAACGCAATTCGCCGCTCCCACCCCCTTCCCCAAGTGTTGTCCACTGTATTTCTTCTTTCGGGGGGGTCGATGCTGCTCGGGCTTTTGTCTCTCCCACTTTCTCTCCTTCCCAGTTTTTTTTTTGGAAGAGGTACTTTTAATGTGTCTCATAAAAATGCAGCTATGGACGGTTGGGGTGTGTGTGTGTGTGGAGGGGCACCCCCGCTTTCCTTCCTTCCCCTTAGGGGTCAAAATAAAAAAAATGCGGAATATATATTTTATGATTACCCCCCTAGGAATAAATAGCGAGAGAAGTCAACGATATGGTGGGTCCCACCCTAAGAATTATGAGTGCATGACTTCTCCCTTCCATCCCCCTCCGTCCCAACAACAACAACAGGCTCCACACGTTTCCTTCCCCTTCCTGCGCGCGCCCCCATCCCGCTTATATAACAGTCCATATTGCCGTCTATATCCGTCCCGGTGAGAAAGGAGAGGGGTGGGGTGCATAATATATTCTTACGATTTTGGCCATCCCCTTCCCTCCCTCTCTCTTCCCCCCCCCCGCTCTTCCGTCCTCCTGCCTTCCTCTGTGGTCCTGGCCTTTGCCTCCTTGATGCTGCCTGCGCTCATGCAACGTGCCATAAACGCGGCGGCGGCAAAGCCAGAATTCATTTAACCGGATCTTTTAAAGGAATATTAGTGTGCCTGGGTGGTCCAATTGCCGATGCTTCTAAATGACTTTATGGCCCCTGAATTTTATTTTGATCACTGTGGGGGGAAGAAAAGAGAAAGAGACGACGACGTCCCGGGGAGGCGCAAAGGGCTTCTGCGTTTCCTCCGACAAGTTTTTTTTAATGGCCTGTGGCTGGTGGCTCCCTGCCAATTGCACATATAGAGTCGCGCGCCCTCTGTCGGTTTGCGTTGCGGGACAGTGGAGGAAAAGGAATAAGGGGATAAAAGACAGGGGGGGGGGAGTCCTCGTCCTCCATACTCTCCATGAAGAATGTGGGGGGGGGTCGATGGAGAAAGGTGGAATATTATTTCGGCGACCATTGGCCGTCGTCGTGGTCATCTTTTTTTTGGACGGTAGTAGTGGTATACCCTGTCCCATTTAATACAACGTCCACCCCCCCTTCCCTGCTCTCCTTGTCCCAAATTTTTTTACCTTATCCCCTCAAATGGTGGTCAAAAATTCCACAAGGAGCCACATTTGGTAGGGAATATGGGGCAGTTTAAGTCTTTTTAGTGGTATGTGGTGTCCCAGATCGAGCTACAAATGGGACACCGTCCCAGAAAGTGAATGATCCCTTCCGACCCTCCACCACAGAGGAGTTTGGCATGGTTGATAGCTGCTAAGCGCGTGTCAAGGGAACGGGTCTTTAAATGCGCCTTCTGCCCGTCCGTCCCGAATGGGAATAAAGTAAAATGAGGTGTCCTTTAACTTATGTGTCGGGTGTTACTCTCCCTTCACCCTCACCCTACCACTGTACCTCTAAAAAGGTGGAATATCTATACATGTCGGTAAAATTCCATGGGCGTAGGAGTAACCCGTTCTGACTTGACCCCTGGAATCGGTAAATGACCTAAGGGGGAGGAGCGACAACACGGGACAGTATACCAACCTAAGTCTACCCTTGTTGGCGGTTTGTGACCTTTCCTCCTTTCTCCTTATGCCTGACCTGCAGGTCAATCTAATTTGTCTGGATTTTGGGTGAAAATGGGACGATGGGGTAAGACGACAGGAGAGTCTAGAGGAGGACACGAATAAACAAATTTCGAAGCCTTGGTGGGTCAATAGCCTAAAAATTTCAGGGACACACCTCTTTAAGGTAAGGTTTGGGGTGGGTGGCCAGTGTAAGGTGTACGGAAAAGGGACATCAAGAGAGGATCCGTGCTTCCTGTCTGTTAGCCAGGACATGGAGGAAAAGGAGGATGGGGCACTTGAAAAAAAGAAAGGACCTTTAAGGCACCATATTTGAAGGTTTTTAAAAGGAAGAGGGTAAAGGGAGCGGACAGCAGTGCACGGTGGAGGGGGGGCGTGTGTTCTGGAGCTGCAGGACAGAGAGAGAGAGAGAGGGAGGGAAAAAAAGGAGGCAAATTTTTAAGGGTACTTTAATAACGCCCTCGTGTGACCAGGGTAAGAAAGAGAGGGGGGGTGCTCAGAGGAGGTTATCCAGGATCCAAACAACGATGGGACTCATAAAAGATTATGATGGTGCATGTGCAGTGGACGCTTGAGGGTGCACACGAAAACCGCAGATGTTTAAGGACCCCCGTGTTACAATTCCGTCCCTTGCACGCTCCCCTTTCTCTCAGAGGGAAGAGAGCAATGAATAATAATAATAATAATGGGGTAACTGCGGAAAGGGCCAGAAGGCCCTTAGAGGCCACACACACACACGCGCCTTCTAATGAACTCTTGTCTCTTGTTTCCCAGCGAAAGAAGGGTCCCGCTGTGAGAATGATGACGATGGCGGGATAGGGACACGTGTAACTCGCCTGCGCACCTCACGTGGCCAGCGTCTTTCCCCCCCCTTTCACCTCCTCTTCTTTGCCCTTCCTTCTGACAGCATCGACAGTTGAGAAACCCCATGAGGGCGAAAAGACTCCTGTCATACACACACACACACACACTCTCTCTAGGGGTCAGGAGGCGTGGTTCTAATCAAAAACCAATTCGGTTAACCCATTTTTGGGCAGTTAGTCCTCTTTTTCTCACTCTCTCCTGGGTTTCACACCGTGTCACCTCAGTCTTTTAATTTGTGGTCAACAGAAATCTATTATTTTCCAACATCATTGTCGTCCCCCGTCCCGTCCGTGTCCCCTGCCCCTCCTTTACCGTGTGGTTCCATAAACGAGTGTCCCACAACGCGGTTCTTGTCCCACCACCCGAGTATAGATTGAATCCTACAGACGCCCCTACCCCCCCTAATCTTGCCGTAAATAAGGACTTTATTGTTTTCGTCCCATCTGCTGCTGCTACTTTTGGATACGTACGTTGCGTAATGTGGCAAAGGCCCACAGTAGGAAGGGGGTTGAGCCTGTGAGGGTAACAGAAGTAGGGGAGAGGGGGTGTGTACATATATATATAGTATACCTAACTTATTAAATTAGATTTGGAGGGAGTCAGTGTCGTTATCCAGCCCAATAGAGCGCCCAGTGTCTGTACGTCGCCGCTGAATTGGGGGGGTTAAAGGTCACTGTTTTCTAACACACTACCGATTACCCTTTCCATTCGTAATTCCGGGTGGAGGTTGAGAGTGTTCGCATCTGGTCCATTCGACTTACGAGGACGGACGGATGGACGCTTGGATCATTATTATACGGGACATGCCCCAGTGAAGTGTGGTTACCAATTCTTTCAGCTTGGGGATCGCAGGAAGGGTTTTAGGTAAGGACCTGTGCAATTGAGTCATCTTGGAAGCGCCACATTGCGACGAGAATTGAAAGTAGCAATTCAGCAGTAGTCGTTGTGATTGGCAGAGGTGTAGGAGGGAAGGGGGGAGGGAACTGGGACTTTTTAAATATTTTATTAGCTTCTTTTCGATGGTCCTTGTGTGGCAACAATGAGCTAACGGAGTGGAGAGAGAGAGAGGGGTGTGTGCTACCTCGTCCGTCCCCCTTTCCCTTATTTAGGGGGCACTCAAGCCTGTACACTGCTTTCTTTTACACTTATATATATATATATATATATATATGTCAATAGACGATGCATCATTTATGCATAGGGTAGTTGAAATGCGCATGCGCAAATACCGTGAGAACGATAGACTCTAGGGAATGTCCGTCGTCCCGTCCCGTCCCCCCCCCAACCGGCTGGCTGTGCTTGACCACCCGAGAACGTTCTTTCTCCTCTTCCTCCTCCTTCACCTTAGAGAGAGACAGGGCCAATATTGAAAAGGGGGAGAGAGAGAGAGAGAGGGCTGATAAAAAGAGGGGAAGTGGGGGGTGGGTGGTGGTGTTGTTGAAGAGGCGAGGGGTGTTAGGTAGGTTTCCCTCACCCACGTCCCAACGGCAACGTGGACCACTTTTTCCTCCTCCTCCTCCTCGTCCTTGTTTCAAGTAAGTGTAAATATACAACACATGCATCGTCGTCTATTTTTAGAATCTCCCGTCATTTGCATAAAAGTAGTAGTACTTCCGGTTGAAAAAGACGGAAATGGCCACTTGAGTTTGCTTGCCCCCATCTCGCGTTGATGAGATTCAGAGCGTCATTCCTTTTCAACCCCGCCCCCCTTAACCCTTTACTTTTAAGAGAGGCACAAGCGTAACCCCTGCCTACTCTTTCCCTCAAGTAACCCCCCTCTCCCCCTCCTGCCCACCACCCCCCCCGTTCTTAGTCTTATCCTGTGCTCTTCTTTCCATGAAGGGGCTCGGTTCTCAGAGAAGCAGCCCTGATGTTCTCTCCTGACGTGTTTCCATCACCCACTCCCTCTGGGCCTTGAAATGCATCCTGGAAACATCATCTTTTCTTCGTCCCCCCCCTTTCTCTCTCTTGCTCCCTTTACTAAGTAACAGCCCCCCCCCCTCTAACCCCATCTCCTCTTCCTCTTCCCCCCAACCACCACCACCAGTCTTTTAAGAGAAGAAGGCGGCCACGCATCGATGCCGACGATAACTAATGGCACCGCCGCCATCGTCGAGCGGCCCCCCCCCCCTTCCCCCCCTTTTTTTTTTTTTTTAAGAGGATAACTTTACCCCTCCTCATCATCCAACGCCCTGCTCTATATTAGCGCCCTCAGGCGGCTCTGCTTCTTATTCTTTGCATTCTGGGACACACTGCTCGAAAGAGTCATATTGGGGAGAGAGAGACGCCGCAACTGTTCATTCCTATCATGAACTATAAGTTGTAGTACAACGCCCTCTATGTATAGTCATGCTAACATGTTCGAACTGAATTCTCTCCCCCACCCCCCACCGGGTCCCTCACCCTAATTATTTCTACACCGCAGCCTATCAAAACCGGCCTCGGTGGCGCAGGAGAAGCGTGGTCGATTACTGCATCAGTTGTTCTAGGTTCCATACTGGATCGAGATGGGTTGGCTCCTTTCTGTCTGAGGGGGGGAGGGAGAAGGGGGAGGGAGAGAGAGGGTTGTCCCGGGGCCGCTTTCCGTCGGGCAGGACGTAAAGCTGGTGCGCTTTACCGTGTGTGGTGGCGGTGGTGGGCACTATTGTCACTAACTGCCCGCGAAAGACAACCAACCTTCACTACTATGCAACGGGTAGATGAGGCGGCAACAACATTCCCAGGTGTAGGCCCTGCCGTCCTTGGTATTGTGCTGCCCCCCCCCCCCCCAAGCAACACAGTAGACTCCTTTGTTGTTGTTGTTTGTTGGTGTTTTAGGGCCCTTCAACTACTAAGGTCATTTAGAGCCCCGTCCACTATGTAGTTCTGATGCAGAAACTGCACAGACACTACACTAATGCGACGACGATTTTTGGATACTAGCCGGTACCCAGTTTTCCCAAGCGGCCACCCATGTCAGTACTGGCCGGGGTTGCGTTGCTTAACTTGAGTGGTCAGACGAGAACTGGTGTGTCCACCAACGCAATTCGCCGCTCCCAAAGTAGACCCCCGACGATCAAGAGAAGCATAGGAATTGCAGCTTTGGTCGACAGCCGACTACGGAAAAATACCGTCCAATGATAGATCACCCCGGTACCCATGTGTCCGTTCAGAAGAACAAAGATGGATACCGGGCCCTGCCATAGGCGGGGGGAGGGGTGAAAGGAAAAAGGTTTGGAGGAATTACTTTGCTCTCTGTCAGTAAAATGCGATACCAAAAAAATAATAATAAAAAAAAAAAAATAGAATATGATGACGCAACATTAGCGCAATCGCATTAGTCACCACTCTCAACTTCTCCCTCAACCCCTACTCCCCCACCCCTTCCTGAAGAGAAACCACGCCCTATACGCGATGTTCCCTTGCACGTGGTCGCTTTCAACCTATCTCCAGTAATCTCCTCCTTCCTCTCTCTCCACACCCCTTTGGATTCTTTTTACTCCGCCCCCGCTTTAAAAAAAAACAGAAACGAAAAGATGCGAGCGCCGTAAAAAGTTGGTTGTTCGAATAAATATAGAAGTGGGGGAGAGAAATAAAAACTTGATATTTTTTTTAATGGGGGACATATGGAGGAGGAAGAGAGAAGGCAGACGGAAGTCGGTGTAAGGGGGGGCATGAGGAGGAACTACCGCCCCTCTCCCCAATGATCCACCGACTTTAAAAGCGATTAAGGGGGAGATGAGGACGGGGAAGGGCAGGGGCGGATCTACATAGGGACTAATAGGGCTTAAGCCCTGGGCCCCCCAAGTGTCAAGGGCCCACAAATATTGAATTGGACTATGAATTGGATAAGCCATAGGCCCCGAAAAACCTAGATCCGCCCCTGGGGAAGGGTGTAACCGTCGCCATTTTGGAATTCATGGGGAAAAAAAACAATAACCGGAAGAAGAAGAAGAAGAAAAAAAGACCAACACAGAATAGAACCAGCCATCGATTAGTGTTAACCTTCTCCTCACCCCTATCTCTGACATGTGTGTGTATGTGGGAGGTAGAGGGCGCTGTTACTGCCGCCGTCGCCGACACCAGAGGGTGTGGTGGTGGTTTGCGGGGAGCGAGTATCGATCTAATTGATTCCCCCGCTCCTTCTGCACACCAGTCAGGCACACCGCGACGACGACGGCGGCGGCGCCGGCAATGACACGAGCGAGCCGAACTCGTTCTCTACTGTTCGTTCGCCGTATCGAAATTGCTCACGCGACAACTTGTCGCCATGGTTACCCTACTCAGTTGGAGCGGAGGGGGAAAACATGTTTAAGGGGCCACCGCAAAAGCCTTTTTTTTTCTTTTGCATGAAGTGGTGGAGAGGGGGCGAATGAGGATGGAAGAATGCGCAAGCGCAGAATTTAATAACAATCCCGGGATTAATGGCTAGCCACAGCGCAGAATCCGATATATACAGGGTGTCTTAAATTAAGATACACAAGTTCACCCGCCGTATCTGCTGCCGACCTAAGGTGGGGAGCGGCTGTATTGCGTTGGACCAACACCAGTTCTCGTCCGATCACTGAAGTTAATCAACGCAACCCCACAGCTAGTACTGACATGGGTGGCCGCTTGGGAAAACTGGGTACTGCTAATACCCAAAAAATCGTCGTCGCATTAGTGTAGTGTCTGTGCAGTCTCTGCATAATAACTACACTGTGGACGGGGGCTCTAAATGACCTTTTAGTTGCAGGGCCCTAAAACACCAACAAACAAACAAAGCCAGTTCCTCGTCTGATCACTGAAGTGAAGCAACGCAACCCCAGCTAGTATAGGCACGGGTGACCGAGCTTGGGAATACTGGGGGTACTCTCTACTAATACCTCACACAAATCGTTCTAGCAGCGTAGTGTCGGTGCAGAATCTGCATTAGAACTACGCAGTGGATGGGGCTCTAGTGACCACTGTAGTTGAAGGACCCTAAAAAAAAACCAACGAAACGAAAAAAGCCGACCTGAGAGAGAGAAGAGTGTCACATTTTGAATCGGAGAGGGAGCTGCTGCTCACCCTTCCCTCGCTCCAAGGACAGATACTACTACTGACTAAGGGGTTCTTCCTCCTCTCCTGACTGTTATCCTCATCTATAGCACTCTCGTGTTCTTACCCTTCCGCCTATTGTGCCTTCTCCTCCTTCCGGGTCGCTTTTATTCTGGTCTCTTTCCGCCCGCCCCGCCGCCCCACTTTGCTTCTGTAGGACGGGGTAAAGATAAACCTCTCTATCCATCTTTCCACTAGCATCAGGCTGTCAGTGCACCTGTTCTTGCGTGTAAAAAATGCTAGTATGACCCTCCCCTGTCCCTAGCTTTTCCTCTTTCTCCGTCTCACCTTCTCTCCTTTTTACCCCACCCCCCTCTCTCCATCGTCGTCGTCGTTCCCCCCACTTTAGCAATAGTCACGACATGACCTGAGGGTAGAAAGTTAGTCAAAGTTACCTCCCTCTTCTCATGCTTTCCTTTTTTTCCCCCCTACTCCCTCGCAAGAGACAGGTGGCTTGATCGAGCAAAAAATGGACCCTGGAGGTGTGTAAAGGTCGGCCCTCTCTCTCTCTTTTTTTTTTTTTTTTTTATCAAGAAGCACCGCGAGATGTCCCGTCATTGTTGCTGCCGCCGGCCGCTCCGTGATTTTTTGATGTTTAGATCATGATAGTAGTGGATGGGGGATTTTTTTTTTTTTTAAGGTTCCGCTGCCGCCTTGTTTTTATGAGGCACGTACCATGAGCACATGCACACAAGACACCACCCTCTCTCTCTCTCCAACGGGACCTTTCTTGTAATCCGAGGGATTCCTCTTGAGTCAACCCCTCTTCTTCTTACCTGTCAGAGTTTTTTTACCTCACTATCTTTTGGCAGCAGCAGCGGCGGCGGCGGCATTTTGTTTGGACAGCAAAAGAAACGTACAGCCGGGTGGGTCAGTGTGTGTGAGTGAGATGTTGGAATTGAAGGAAAGAAAGAAGCAGAGATGGCGGGGGTGAACCTCTTTCTGGTCCCTGCCGCTTGAATTTTGTAGGGAATAATGAGAGGGACGTGGGGAGGGAGAGAGAGAGGAGTAGTAGATAGGCGTGTGAATAGCGCGGTCTTTTGATTTTAAGGTGCGAAATGACAAGACTTAAAAAAAAAAAATGCTTTTTCTCCGCCTCCTCCATTTCAATTAATAAAGACGGTTGGGGCTACTCGATGGAGGGGGTGTAACGGTAGTTACAAAATGATGAGAGGGGTAGATAGGACCAAAGACATCATCGGCGGACCGAGGAGGAAAGAGGAGGGGGGGGGAGGGGAGTAGAGAAAGAGGAAGAAGAGGTATGCATGAGCGACAGTGATGGAGTAAAGGAGAGAGAGAGGGAACTGCTCCCTAATTAAATAGTCAACATGTCGGTTACCCATTTCGGGGATCACACGATCGGGCCAGTCTGTAAACCTCCGCGTTCCAGAGCGGCCTTTATTTTAAAAATGGGGGAGGGGCGAGAGAGGTACCACTAAACAACCCCCACCCAACTCCAAACCTCTCTCTCTCTCTCTGTACTTTAGTTTCGCCGAACTGTCAAAAAACGCAACGTAAAACCAAGCAATTACAGGTGAGATGTCGGAACGGAAATGATGAAGGGTTTTTAAGAAAGGGGGCGGAGATGACAAGGTGTTTAAGATGATGGAGAGAAGGAGAGAAACCCTTATTTTCAGAGTAGAGAGGTGAAGGATAAAGCCGAAAAACAAAATATGTACACCTCATTTCTTTATACACCCTCCCCTCCTCTTACCCCCCCCCCCTCTATCCCAATCCTCTTCGCGAAATTCGTGCTACATCTTGCTCATAAATCGATTTTGCAGACGGGATTCGATCTTGATCGAGACGGGTGGTGGACGGCAGGAGAGTTGAGCTCGCCCCGAATCGGGAAAACTAAACCTTGGGTAATGTGTGGGTGGTATACCATGTCACCATCACCACCGTGCAGTGCCCGCACGTGTGGGTAACACAGGCCTTTTGACATAGAAAGAAAATCTGCGTTGTAAATTAAATTCTCAGGTGTGTAACAAGAAACTCCCCGCCCCGTCCTCCGTAGCATGCACTCAAGTGTAAGAAATGCGTGTGCTCAACACTCGGTGGTAATATTCGAGTGACCCCCCCCCCCTTTCAAATAAGTGGTGGGCCCATTCTGAAAATACGACTATTAATATGGGAGGGGAGAGAGAGAGAGAGGAGTTCGTACTTACGGCACTGTGGAGTTTGGGCAGAGCTAGTCGAACTCACATTAGGCCCTCAACCTTATCCTCCTGTGGAAAGGGTGATGTATTGTTTGTTGTTGTTTTAGGGCCCTTCAACTACAAGGTCATTAGAGCCCCGTCCACATTGTTTGTTTGTTTGAGTTTAAGGTCCCGTAAACTACGAGGTCATTAGAGACCCGTCCACTGTATAGTTCTACACTACACTACACTAATGTGACGATTATTGGGCATTAACAGTACCCAGCTTTCCTGAGCGACCACCCATGTCAGTACTAACTGGGCTTGCGTTGCTTAACTTCAGTGATCAGACGAGAACTGGTGTGTCCAACGCAACTCGCCGCTCCGCCCCGTCTACAGTGTAGTTCTGATGCAGGAACTGCACAGACACTACACTAATGCGACGATTTTTGGATACTAGCGGTATCCAGTTTTCCCAAGCGGCCACCCATGTCAGTACTAACTGGGGTTGTGGTGCTTAACTTCAGTGATCAGACGAGAACTGGTGTGTCCAACTCAATTTGCCGCTCTCTAGAGTGATGTAGGCCTATCCTGAAAATACGGCTGTTACTACGAGGGGGTTGAACGGGTGAGGGGGGGTGTATTTACGGCAGTGTGAGGAGGATAGAGAGAGGGAGGGAGGGAGAGAAAAAGACTTCAAATAAAAAAAGGAAAATGGAGAGCTAGAACTCGTCCCAGCGCCGCCGCGATTGGTGTGAGGGGATAAAAAGTGTCCCGTAGATTGCTTACCTACTACTACTACTACCCCTGCTCACTACTCCCTTTACTTTTTTTCACGTTTTTAAGCGAGAAAGCCTCAAATAATTCAATTGTGGTTTGGGTTTTGTGTTTGCAGATGCACGGCTACGCGGACGCAGGCGATGGACTCCATCCGGTGTCACAATCTCAACTCACCTACCTCGGTAACGACGACAGTCTGCAGCAACCTCCAAGTAACCTTTCGTCACACATCCCTGGAACACCATCAGAATTGTCCAGTCCTGGTAGCGACTGACCAGCATCATCTCATCGTCATCATCATCATCTTCATCGCCGCCGCCGCCGCCACTACCACCACCACCGTTTGCGTTGCAGCAAAAGTGAGCACATTCATCGTCCGTCGTTCGCTACTCCACCTCTTTTGGCTGGTCAGTTGGTCGTCATTGTCGTCTGGCTCTTATTGTCCACCATCGCCAACAAGAGAGGGGAACCGCAGCTGCCACCCGTCGACTCCTCGTCCTTGATATTATCATTAATATTATCATTATTATTATTATATTATAATTATTATTATTATTATAAACAGAATAAAATTTTCTATATTCCTTACCACTGTACAAAAATCACAGGAATCGCCGTCGCCATTTTGTGTACATAGACCAAAGGACCGTTTTTATTAAATACCTTGTCGTGTAATAAAGTTGAACCTATAAAAAAAAAA